>CM024763.1:26534089-26814101 GCA_014218235.1 Colocasia esculenta | reverse complement strand
TACGGATTCGTGGTATGATATCCCTTGCGAGGCTTCGGCCCGTTCGCGGGAGGCGGACTCGAGTTAGACTCGTTATTAGGTTAACGGTCTGAACGGCGAGGACCGTCACATAGACACCCTCACTCCTTAGCTTGAGTTGTACATCCGGCTGAGGGAAAGATGACAGTGGGACAACGACTTGTGAGAGTTTGTTGTTTTGTCGCTTGTAGCGCGCTCTGTTTTGTCGCTTGTAGCGCGCTCATAGTTGGGGGTACGGACACCAGTAGACGTCACTGGTCCCCAACTAGTCCTGTTACCAGTGCCTCACTCTAGGGAGCTCAGGCCAGAGTCCCTAAAGGTGCCAGGCATGGGCCCGCGGCAATGTGGTCCGCGGTTGTGGTGTTGGTTGGTCTCCGCAGTTGTTTGACTTGTTCTCGTGGAGCGGCAGCTGGACCTTACGTCCGTGGCTGCGAGACTGAGAGGTAGACCTGTGTGGTTTGTCCAAGTCAGTTGCTGGTGTCGCGAACTAGTCTACGTGGCTTAAGTGTGGCAGTCTCTACTTTACCCCATACACCGAGTTGTGGTTTTGCCGTTACTTATTTAAATTGGTTTGTGTTAACGGAAAGTGGTTAGTGGTATTTACAGCATTGATATCCTGCTTAGTTTACTCTATAATTATTGGCGTAACTTCCTGCTTACGTACTTGAGTTTAGTTTACTCAGTTTTTGGGAGAGTTTCCCTACTGAGCCAGTGACTTACGAGGCTCACTTCGACTCCCTACAGATGAAGGAGAGCAGGAGGTTCCCTACCGTCTTCCAGTTCAGAGCCACGTCACAGCGGTGTTGGGCCGACGTCTCCAGCAGTGTAGATTTTCTTCTATTGTACCTCGGGGTATGCCCTAGGCTTGTGTATTTTCCTTTGACTTTTGTTGAAATTTGGCTATGTAAATCTAATGTGAATATGTATGAGATTGTGAATATTTATATATATCAGTGTGTTCTTTTGTGTTTCCACGGACATGTGTGTAGATTCTATTTTCCGCTCCCATTTTACGGGGAGGATGAAAAACAGTCCACACCAATAACGTGTACGGATACGCGTGAAAAAAGGCGATAAAACAAATAGTGACCCTTCGGGCGATAAAAAGACAATAAAGTAATAAAACGTGATCGCCAGGTACTTTTCCTAAAAAGCACCAAAAGTAGGGACGGGTAGGAAAGGAGGTGATGTGTACCTTTTTACCCATACAAAAGAAGCGGGATGTGTGGGCGGGTTCTTTCCTCCTCCTTCTACCGGCCGGCCGGCGAAGGAGATTCAGCTCGGGGTACCTAACACAAAAAAGACAACAAAAGAAACAACAGGATTAGCCCGATGTGTAGTAAATGAATATAATGAAATAAAATAACATAAATAGGAAAAAGGGAAATGACACACCTTTTGGGTGGTCTTTAAACCTCTAAAAAATGGAAAGTGGTGCGTGCATGCATGATGTGTAAAATGAAAAGGAAAAGGGGCAACGTAGGGCCCAATGAAAATGAAAAGACCACGTGGGGTCCGGAGGGAAGGAAAAGCAGGGTGCTGCCCCAAGGTGGCGGACGGCGTGACGACGCTGTGGAGGGCAAACGAGAGGAGGGAGACAACGATCCGCGACCGGACCCTCTAGGGAAGCACCAAAGAAGAAAGGGTGAGATCCAGAAATATTGGAAAAAAAAATACTCTTTTAAGGCAAAATAAGGGCCATTTTGGGCGTTACAGTGTAACTCGAAAACTTGCCAGCGGTGGGAAATTCGCGTGTCTACAATGTGTATGATATCCCTTGCGAGGCTACAGCTTGTTCGCGGAGGTGGAGTCGGGTCAAGCTCATTATTGGGTTAACGGGTTTGAACGACGTGGTTCGTCACAGTTGGTATCAGAGTGTAATATAAAGGAACTGGGAAATTACATAGCCTTATTTCTACACTAGTCCACTGCTGGTAGCTGGCCTTGGTTTTGTAATGATTTGCTTTTGTATATGTGGGTTGGAATGTGTTTGTGCAGGAATTTGTGATGGCTGATAGGAGGGATTGGGGTGGTGGAGGAGATGAGCCTGAGGAGTCAACTCAGCGCATGATAGAAAGAATATGGGAGAGTCTTACGGAGATTCGGATGAGAATGGACCAGCAGGCACCGGTACCGCCAACAACAGTACCACCAGTTGCAGGAGAGGCCATACCAATGGCGTCAGTTCCACCACCACTCGGTGTGGAGGTACCTTTTGCAGTACCTGTACCACCGCCACCGTCTGTGAGGGCAACAGAGGAACCAATGATGAAGGTTGAAAATTTTTTGAGGTTGCAGCCGCCAACATATACAGGAGGACCGAATCCAGACACAGCGGAGCATTGGATTCATGAAGTTGAAAAAGTATTTGTGACAATGAGATGTCCACCAGTAGATAGAGTTGTGTTAGCTACATATCAGTTGAGGGGTTTTGCTCAAGAATGGTGGACGTTAAAGATGCAGACTACTTTTGCAGGCAAGACAAAGGAGACCATCACCTGGCCAGAATTTCTCGAGGTATTCAATGACACATTCTTTCCATTGCAAGTGCACCAGGCAAAAAGGAGCAGTTTCGAACACTTCAACAAGGGAATTCTTTTGTTTGGAATACCAAATGAGGTTTATGGCACTCATTCGATATGCACTCTATGTTGTATCAGATAATGCTATGATGGTCAAGTATTTTATCCGAGGCTTGAGGGCAGAGTTGCAGAATGCGGTGATACCGCTGATGTGCAAAACTATAGAAGAGGCAGCTCAGAGAGCAGCTACATTAGAGAGGTCCGTTTGAACTCGGTAGGCAGGAGAGTTAGGTTCAGGTAGTTTTCGGCTACCATAGCAATCCACGGGGATTAGCAAAGGAAAGGCGCCAGCGGGAGCATCTTCCTCAGGTTTCAGTAAGTGGGGACAAAAGTTGAAGAAGGTATTCCAAGGTCGAGGAGGAAGAGGAGGTCACCAAAAATGTTTCAACAGGGGCGTGGCTACAGGCCAGAGGTGGAGGAGTCGCAGCAGAGCACCTCTAGGCAGCCTACTGTTCCACCAGGATACAAGTGTTATAATTGTGATCAGCGGAGGCATTTGATCCACAATTGCCCCTATCCTCGAGAGTATGGGTATGGCAGAGGAGTATAGCAGCAGCAGCAGTAGCCCCAGCAGCCACCAGCATGTCGCGGTAGAGGAGCACCACATCAGCGAGGTAGAGGCCAGGTTATGTCTATCACCCGAGCCCAGGCAGAGGCATCAAATCTGATAGAAGGTATATTACCTATCTATGATTTTTCAGCAAGAGTTTTATTTGATCCGGATGCATCTCATTCTTTTATTTTCGAGGAGTTTTTGGATTGTATGGTGCATCCACTAGAAGAAAAATTGTGTGAGTTGGTAGTAGAGATTCCCTCGGGTGAGTTTATGCTCACCTCCTGTTATGTAGATGAGGCTCCTATTGTGATTCAAGAAAATCAGATGCCAGGTAGATTATATGCTTTGCAATTGAGAGATTATGATATTATCCTGGGTATGGATTGGCTTGAGGCCTATGGAGCTATGATAGATTGCAGAAAGAAGAGAATCAGGTTTTGTCATCTCGGTGGAGTAGTGTTTGAATTTCAAGGTATGCCTTTCTATACCTCCAAGATTATAATTTCAGCAATTAGAGCTAGAAAATTGTTAAATGCGGGATGTGTAGCTTATTTAGCTTCTGTGAGCTTGGTTGAGACTGGTAAATCAGTAGAAGCAGTTCTAGTAGTTAGGGAATTTACAGATGTGTTTCTAGATGATTTACCAGGTTTAGCTCCACAAAGAGAGGTGGACTTTACGATTGAATTGCAATCAAGAACTATGCCAATTTATAAGGCCCCATATAGAATGGGCCCAGCAGAATTGAAAGAGCTAAAGAAGCAGTTACAAGAATTGTGGAAAAGGGTTCATCAGGCCAAGCCATTCTCTGTGGGGAGCTCAGTGTTATTTTTAAGAAAGAAGTATGGCAGCTTTAGAATGTGCATTGATTACATAAAACTGAATGATGTCACTATAAAGAATAAGTATCCATTGCCGAGAATTGATGATATGTTTGATCAGCTCCAATCAGCTAAAGTGTTCTCCAAAATTGACTTGAGGTCATGGTATCATCATTTAAGAATAAGAGAGGAAGATATTGATAAAACAGCATTTAGAACCAGGTATGGGCATTACGAGTTTTTGTTATGCCATTTGGCTAACCAATGAACCAACAACATTCATGAATTTAATGAACAGAATTTTTCACCCCTATCTAGATCAGTTTATAGTGGTTTTTATAGATGATATCTTGATTTATTCTGCATCAGAAGAGGAACATGCAGCACATTTGAGATTAGCATTGCGGCTTTCGCGAGATAGTCAGTTATATGCCAAGTTTAGTCAATGTGAATTCTGGTTAAAGGAAATTCAGTTTCTGGGTCATGTTATATCAGCAGAAGGAGTTGCAGTAGATCCCGCTAAGGTAGAAGCAGTCATGAAATGGGAAGCGCCGAAGACAATTACAGAAATCAGAAGTTTTCTGGGGTTAGCAGGTTATTATAGGCGTTTTATACAGGATTTCTCCAGAATTGCAGCACCCATGAATAGATTAACCAGAAAAGATGTGCCATTTGTGTGGTCAAATGAATGCCAGAAAAGTTTCATGGAATTGAAAAAGAGGCTTACAGTAGCACCAATATTGACATTACCAGTAGGCAGTGGTGGTTTTGTGATCTATACAGATGCATCGAGAAGAGGGCTTGGAGCAGTATTAATACAACATGGTAAAGTGATAGCTTATGCATCCAGGCAATTAAAGCCAGCAGAGGAGAACTACCCAACATATGATTTGGAGTTAGCAACAGTTGTTTTGCTTTAAAAATGTGGAGGCATTATCTTTATGGTGAGAGATTTGAAATATTTACATACCATAAAAGCTTGAAGTATATTTTTCTCAAAAAGATTTGAATCTCCGTTAGCGTAGATGGGTAGAATATTTGAAAGATTATGATTTCAGTTTGACTTACCATCCGGGTAAGACCAATGTGGTAGCTGATGTGCTGAGTAGAAAAGTATATTTGAGTCGCATGATGATTAAAGAATGGAAATATATGAAGAAGTAGCAGAAACTTCCTTGTATGTTCCAAGCAGTCAACGGCGAGCAGTACTAGCCAGTAGTGTTGTAGAGCCATCTTTATAGACAGATTGTTGAAGCCCAAAGAACATATGGGAATTTAGCGGAAATTGTAAAATGGAAGGTATTACTATTGATGATAATTGTGTAATCAGACTCAAAGGCAGGTTATATGTGCCAGCAGAAAGAGAGGTAAAGCAGAGGGCACTGGAAGAAGCCCATAAATCAAGATATACAATTCATCCAGGTAGCACTAAAATGTATCAAGATCTGAAAAAGCACCTTTGGTGGCCGCACATGAAAAGAGAAATAGCAGAATTCATTGCAAGATGTATAGTTTGTCAGCAAATAAGGCAGAGCATCAGAAGTCTGGGGTTTACTACAGCCGTTACCCATTCCACAGTGGAAATGGGATGACATTGCTATGGATTTTGTGGCAGGGTTACCAAGAACAACTACATGGCATAATGGAATCTGGGTATTTGTTGACAGATTAACTAAAGTATGCAAATTAATAGTAGTAAGTATGTCTGAACAGTAGACAGATTAGAAAGGATTTATGTTGTCAGAATTCTTTCATTGCATGGCATCCGAAGATAATTGTTTCTGATAGCGATCCAAGGTTTACTTCTGGTTTCTGTAGAAGTTTACAAAGAGTAATTGGTAGAATTGAGATACAGTTCAGCTTATCACCCACAAACAGATGGTCAGACAGAAAGAACAATACAGACAATTGAAGACATGTGCGAGCATGTTTCTTAGTGTGGGGAGGCAGTTGGGAGCACCATCTGAGCATGGTCGAGTTTGCTTACAACAATAGTTATCACACTAGTATTGGAATGGCACCATATGAAGCATTATATGGAAGACCTTGCAGAACTCTATTAAATTGGCATGAAATGGGAGAGAGGCAGGTAATGGGTCCTGAATTGATTCAACAAACAACAGAAATGATTAGATTTATAAAAGAAAAATTACAGACAGCCCAGAGCCGACAAAAAAGTTATGCAGATAATCGTCGCAGACCACTTCAGTTTGAAGTTGGAGACTTTGTCTTTCTGAGGGTTTCTCCTACTAAAGGTGTTTTGAGGTTTAGTAAGAAGGGAAAGTTGAGCCCAAGGTATGTGGGGGCCTTCCAAGTGCTGGAAAGAATTGGGGAGACAGCCTACAGAATTGATTGGCCAGTTGATTTCACTGATGCCCATGATGTGTTCCATGTGTCTATATTGAGAAAATGTATTGAAGATCCAGCACATATAGTCAGTTATCAGTGGGATGATTTGAACCGGATATGTCTATGCCAGAGTACCCAGTGCAGATCATAGGCCGCAGAACATAGAAGCTGAAGAATAAAGAAATTGAACTGGTAAAAGTCAGATGGGAAAATAGGCAGGGAGGAGAGGATACCTGGGAGTTGGCCGAGGAAATAGTTAAAGCGTATCCTTATTTGTTTGAGTAAGTTTTTGAATCTTTTTAGATGATAATACTTGTGTAGTGTTTAAAGTTTTAATTACTTGAATTATGTTTGAATTTAGAGGTCAAAATTTCTTTTAGATGATAGTAATGTAACGTCGCGCGTTTTTCGGATCCTTGTGGATCCTTTGTCGGATCTCTGCGGATCCTTTGTTTGGAGTTTGTGGTGGTCAATGCGTGGCCAATGTGACGTGTTTCAATGTGTGTACAGGTTGGGTGTGGTTGTGGGCTGGCAGGCTGGGCCCAAAACACCAGCCTGTTCACTGTCTGTGAACGCGACAGTGAGGGACGTCGCGTTCTGAATGCGACGGTCCTGCATGTCATATTCTTGTGCCCGCCGTTGGGTGGTTGTCGTTTGCATGCGCGCCGCGTGTCGCTCGCCAAGTGGCATGCAGACGTTAGTTTTGGGAAGGCGATGCCCTAGTCCGTCGCGTTCAGGTAGTGACAGGGGGGGTATGTCGCATTCCCAACCGCTGTGCATTTTTAACATGCTCTGGCCAAGCAGAGCTGCAACCAGTTCTCCTCGGCCAGGGGAGGGTGCTGTGGCATTTTTTTTGGGCGATTTGACCGTTTTGAGGTGTGTTTGGCGTGTTCTCGCCGCGGGGATCCTGCGTGGAGCGGGGGAAATGCCGGGATAGCCTCGTTCTTCGCGTTCTTCGCGAAGGTAGGGGAATTCTTCCTGTTTTACATCGTGTGATTGTGTGGGATGCATGTATGTTTGGTTTTTGGTGTTTAGAATGGTAGATAGGTAGATACCATGTTAGGGTATCCATTAAAACATGTGAATTAAGCGTGGTTACATGGCTTGGGGTGGTGATCCGTGGAGTTCCTCCCGGATTAGGGTTTTCGCCTGTGAAGGATACAGAGCCCTGTCGCGTTCCGAACGCAACAGGCCTACCCGTCGCGTTCATGTTATGAACGCGACATATCGGGGTGTCGCGTTCTTAAGGCGACACTAGCCTATGTCGCGACCTCAACTGAGGGGTCCTATTGTGCACGGTTTTAATGGTGGAATTATCTGATTATTACTATTTTTTGTACATGGCAAGTATATGCAGTGCATTGGCACCTGTTGTGCTCCGGGGACGTGTTGTTTTTGAGGTTAGCAAGTGGTACACGTGACTAGAGTATTGTTCACGCGGTCAGTGTACGGTGTTCACGTGGTTGACGTGAGGTTTCACGTGGTTTGTGCGGTGTGCACGTGGTTTGTGTGTGCATGGCGAGTAGTACGACGCCTACCGTGGTTACCTCTTCAGTTGGGTGCCCCAGGTTCTGTGTGAGCCAGGCTTGTGCTCGGGGCTTGTTCCGGTACTTGTGTTGTACCGTCGAGGTTTGTGTCGTCTATCATGGACACCCTCACTCCTTAGCTTGAGTTGTACGTCCGACTAAGGGAAAGACGACAGTGGGACAACGACTTGTGAGAGTTTGTTGTTTTGTCGCTTGTAGCGCGCTCGTAGTTGGGGATACGGACACCAGTAGACGTCACTGGTCCCCATCTAGTCTTGTTACCAGTGCCTCACTCTAGGGAGCTTAGGCCAGAGTCCCTAAAGGTGCCAGACATGGGCCCGCGGCAGTGTGGTCCGCGGTTGTGGTGTTGGTTGGTCTCCACAGTGTTGACTTTTTTGGTTCTCGTGGAGCGGCAGCTGGACCTTATGTCCGTGGCTGCGAGGCTGAGAGGTAGACCTGTGTGGTTTGTCCGAGTCAGTTGTTGGTGTCACGAACCAGTCTACGTGGCTTGAGTGTGGCGGTCTCTACTTTACCCCGTACACCGAGTTGTGGTTTTGCCGTTTACTTATTTAAATTGGTTTGTGTTAACGGCAAGTGGTTAGCGGTATTTACAGCTTTGATATCCTGCTTAGTTTACTCTATAAATTGCTTGCTGGCGTAACTTCCTGCTTACGTACTTGAGTTTAGTTTACTCAGTTTTTGGGGAGTTTCCCACTGAGCTAGTGACTTGCAAGGCTCACCCGACTCCTTACAGTTGAAGGAGAGCAGGAGGTTTCCCTACAATCTTCCAGTTCAGAGCCGTGTCGCAGCGGTGTTGGGCCGACGCCTCCAGTAGTGTAGATTTTCTTATGTTGTACCTCGGGGTATGCCCCAAGCTTGTGTATTTCCTTTGACTTTTGTTGAAATTTGGCTATGTAAATCTAATGTGAATATGTATGAGATTGTGAATCTTTTATATATATCAATGTGTTCTTTTGTGTTTCCACGGACATGTGTATGATATCCCTTGCGAGGCTATAGCTTGTTCGCGGGAGGCGGAGTCGGGTCAAGCTCGTTAGTGGGTTAACGGGTTTGAATGACGTGGTCCATCACAAATATTTTCTTAATCACTCAAACCATAAAATGATTATAAAAACTGCGACACAAATAGTTCTAGGTGTAGAAATGATTTGATAGTTATTTGATAAAATCATAATTAAAAAAAATTCTAAGACTAGACCCTTGTGGAGCCAAAATAATGGAGGGGGGGATGGGGAAATTACATCTTGGTGGGATTAGTGGGATGGTTAATTTTAAAAGATAATTAATTAATAGTTCTTCACTGTAACATAGGAGGTCATTATTGTAACAAGGCTTAACAATACTGTAATATAAGATAAAACTTACTGTAAGAATTACAATTTTATCAGGGACTACAAAATAAGTTAAAGGGAGAATTAATATTCGCCCTTGGCAGGGGCGAACCTTTATTTCCCATCCCTGTCAGTTTTTCCATAGACGCCCGGTCCCTGCTTTATGTGGGACTTATTTTCCAATCCCTGGGGCTTAACGGACGTTATGCCTGTTCTCGTAAATACCCATTCTACCCCCAGTCCTAGTGACGCGTGACCTTGTTTGGCTTTAATGCCTTTCGAAGAAGGCAGGCAATGGCGCAAACCTTCTTGCCGCAGCGTTGCGAAGAGGAGACCGGGGTTACCGTTTGGGTGCGCTGCAAAGAGGAGCACAGGCTTGCCGTTTGGGTGGAAGATTCTGGCTTCCGGTGAACGTTTCTAACTGTTCTCATTTCTTCTAACCCGGTGTAGGTGAGTTTTTCTTGGCGTTCTGATAGACATTGGTTCGACTGATCCCCTTTGTCCTGTGTAGATCCACATCCGTTAGTCGCCAGATATTTTTCTTGCCAACAATGTTTCATCCATATCCGTTTGTCTTGCTCCTATTGTTATTTACTCCACTTTTGGTTACCGACGTTACTACAGAGTTACAGTAGACTAAAAGGACGTTACTCTAAAAAATTATATTTTGTCTAAGTTTGTCTAATTGTAATTGTAACAACTTTCGAAGTAATTACACAGTTAACTCTATAAGTCAGTAACTGTGTAACAACGTTCTAAGTACAAACACAGTTAACCGTGTAACTTTTTTATTGTGTAACAACTTTCTAAGTAGTTACACACTTAACGTATAACTGAGTAACTGTGTAAAACTTTCTAAAGAGTTACACGTTAACTGTGTAATTGAGTAACTGTGTAACAAGTTAAAAAATAGTTACGTATGTTAACTGTGTAAGTATGTGATACCTAGTACCTACTGTTTTTGTAAGTAAGTGTCTAATTATTTGTATTTCTAATTGTTTAACATTTTCTCAAGTAGTCACATATCTTAATTGTGTAACTATGTAACACTACTTGAAAATTAACATATGTTAACTGAGTATGTATGTACTTACCTAGTTTTTTTATGTACGTAAGTGGCTAAGTATCTGTCTTTCTAATTGTGTAAGTAGTTACACAGTTACTGTGTAACTGAGTAATTGTGTAAGAACTTTCGAAGTAGTTACACAGTTTACTGAGTAACTGTGTAACAACTTTCAAAGTAGTTACACAGTTAAGTGAGGAACTATGTAACAACTTCAAAACTAACTGTGTAAGTATGTAAATACCACAATTTCTTTTATGCAAATGTTTAAGTTTTTGTATTGTAATTGTGTAACAACTATCCAAGTAGTTACACAGTTCACTGTTTAACTGTGTAACTGTGTAACTGTGTAACATCTTCTTAGTAGTAGTCAATATCTTAACTGTGTATCTGTGTAACAACTACTTGAAAAATAACATATGTTAACTAAGTATGTTTGTACTTACCTAGTTTTTGGTGTATGTAAGTGGCTAAGTATCTGTCTTTCTGATTGTGTAAGTAGTTACACAGTAACTGTGTAACTGTGTAACAAGTTTGTAAGTAGTTACACAGTTTACTGAGTAATTGTGTAAGAACTTTCGAAGTAGTTACACAGTTTACTGAGTAACTGTATAACAACTTTCAAAGTAGTTACATAGTTAAGTGAGGAATGTGTAACAACTTAAAAAACTAACTGTGTAAGTAGTTAGACAGTCACTGTTTAACTGTGTAACATCTTCTTAAGTAGTCACATGTCTTAACTGTGTAATAACACTTGAAAAGTAGCTACATATCTTAACTGTGTACACAGTAACTATCTTACACAATTAATTGTGTATGTGAGTAACTGTGTAACAACATTACTGAGTTTGTGAATTTGAGGAGTTCCCAATTTCTATGTTGTGGACCTGCTGCAAAAGTGTAGCCGCATTTTCAATGGTTAAGGACCCTTGAAGGGGTGTTGAGAATTTTTTATTGCAATCCCTGTCTATGAACTTGTATTTGTACTGCACAAGAATTGGATCATTATACACACCAAAATTGCAGGATCTAGAGAAATTACCACTTTGGCGATGGCATCTGCTGGTTCTTGCTCGATGACAATACCACCTCTGCGATGTCCATGTGGATATGGGTGGTGTGATATATTACAAGTCACACTACTAACAATCCTAATCGTAAATATTATAAGTGCAAGGTCTGTATATGTTGTGGACTTCGTGGCACTGATTATTTCTTTGTAATGCTCAGTATAGGTGAGAGGCCTGACATTGTTGAAGTACCATGTTCATTTTTCTTTGTTGTGCAGAAAGGATCATGCAACTTCTTTATGTGGTGTGATGATTTTTTTGGCCCTTGGGCGATCATGCGGTGCAAAGTGTGAATGTAACAGAGATGAGGTGATGCAGAAACTAGTTGAAGACAATGAAATTTTAAGAAAGCGAGTAGAAGAACTTCAACTTCAGCTAGAGAAGAAGACTAGGATCGCTGCAAGCCTTGGTCGAGTAATCTCCACCTTGACAACAGAGGAGGTTGATAATTAAAGGATGTCAACTTCTTGTATCTCACATGTTAGTCACAAAATGAATGTAAATTAAGCATGTTGTATTAGGGAAGGCAAAGAAATGTGTACTCTCCAGAATGGGTTCCATTTTGTTTAGTTTCAGAATATTGTATAAATTGAGCATGTCAGATTGTGTAACGCAAATACATATGTACTGACCACATTTGTATAAGAAAGATCAACTGGTTCCTGGGTAATGTTATTTAGTTGAATAATGTATCTGATAATTAAAATACAACATGAGCCATAAAATGTGCATGACTCACTACTATAATACAGTTGTACATATGCAAATCCACAAGGGGAATTTACTGTTAGTACTTATGTCAGTAATTGTGTAACAACTTTTGAAGTAGTTTAAGTGTGTAACTGCGTATGTAATTACCTACTATCTTCCTCCATACGTATTTAAGTACTTTTTATCGTAAGTGTGTAACAACTTTCCAAGTACTTACACACAGTTAATTGTAACTATGTAAGAACTTATGAAGTAGTTACCGACAGTTAACTGTGTAACTGTGTAACAACTTATGAAGTACTTATACAGTTAACTTGTAATTGCAAAGTATTAATTACGTATGTCAGAAGTCTGTAAGTACTATTTGGTAACTGTGTAACATTTTTGAATTAGTTACACAGTTAATGGTTAACCGTGTCACTTCACTGCGTAATTACGACCTTTTTTGCTACGTAAGTCTGTAAGTACTTCTTTTTGTAACTGTGTAAGAACTTTTTAAGTACTTACATAGTTAACTGTGTAACTGCGTAAGTATATAATACTTACTTTCTTGTACGTAAGTATGTAAGTATTGTAATAGTAACTGAGTAACAACTTTCCAAATAGTTACACAGTTAACTGTGTAACTGCGTAAGTATATAATTACTTACTTCTTTCTACGTAAGTCTCTAAGTATTGTAATAGTAACTGAGTAACAACTTTTCAAATACTTACATAGTTAACGTCTAACTGTTTAAAAATAATTACTACTTTCTTTCTACGTAAGTCTCTAAGAATGTAATAGTAAATGAGTAACAACTTCCAAATAATTACACAGTTAACTACGTAACTGTGTAAGTATGTAATGCACATGAAAAGCTACTTCTGCTCATATTGTGTCAGTGGTTGTCGACAGATGAAGTGCGTTGTCGACAACCGAAAATTCGTTGAGTTGAAAACTTGAACCGATTCACATTCGGACTGGTTTTGTTGTGTCGTTTCACTTAGTGAGGGTTATAAATAACCCAAATGTGACACACGCCCCTTCACCACAATTTTTGGTATCTTGCGTATCCTCTGATTTTTAACAGAAACCCTCCGTTTTTCTGTTCAGAGCGCCATCTCCACTCTCTTTCTCTGCTACTATCCTTCTCCTATCTTCTCCATTCCTCCTTTTGCTTCATCTCACCATGTCAACCAGCGGAAGATGGTTGCTCCTCGTGAAAGAAAACCTTCACAAGAGGCAGGCGACACTTCTAGGGCTACTGTAGAGCGCCAGAGCAAACACTGGGCAAACCGCACCCCAGAGGTTCATGTACCACAGAACCTGGATCTCTGTAGGGTTCGTGGTATTTTCAAGAAAATCATGCGGCCACGGTACGTGGATTCGCCTCCCTTGAAGATATGTTTGAGGGCTTGGAAGACCTGTTCGAAAAGCAACACTAGCTTCGCCTAGTTAAATCGCAGAAGAAGTACTCACCGACTGTTGTTACTGAGTTCTTCAACAACTTGGGTATGTCAGATGAAAAAAACTTGTACACTATAGTGAAAGGCATCACCTTTCAAGTTACCCCCAATCTTTTCAGTCGTGCCCTTCAAATACCCAACAATGGGCGGCATTCTTGTCACACAATTGCATCCTTCTGACTACTATACTCTTATCACTCAGGAAACCTATGACTCCATAAAAGCAATTGTCAAATTGAATGCCAACACCTTTCCACCCCTTCATCGGATGATTCATCATATGTTCACAACCCTCATTGCTCCGGAAGATGGTAGTAGAGAACTTGTAACTAAGTTCACAAAAAATCTATTCTACTATTTCTTAAAGGTCGACAAATCAACTTGCCAAATCTCATGTTTGACCTCATCATGCAATGTTACAAGAATCCAAAACGCTCAATGCCTTATGCCTGTCCCATCACATCCGTCATATGTTATGTTGGCATCCCCCTTACAGCAGGTGAGACTGTTACCCTCAAACCAAGATGTGCATATGATATCACAACAGCTAATATGATGGGATACAAGATGGTTGAAGGCAAAGTCAGAAGGACTCTGAAAGGGCAAGAAGCTGCTGAGGAAGATGAAGACTCGGAAGAAGAAGACAATAGTGAGGAAGAGGAACAATCAGAAGAAAATATGGACATTTTTTTAGGCAATGAGGATGTACCATATATTCCAAGTGAACCAGACATTCAGAGTGCATCTCAAGTTCCATTGTCTCAAGATATGAAAGACTTCATCTCTGAACAACTACTTCAATGTCAAACAAGAATCACACAACATATAAATACTCAATTTGATCAGTTGAACCAGCATTTGGATCAGTTGAAGCAACACATGGACACTAGAATGGATGCCATTGAACAGAGTCATGGTCATCTTCAAAGGCATCTGGATGGCATGGATTATGGGTTAATGCACCTTCGGGATGATTTTCAACATCTTCAAAACTTTTACAATCCTCCCTACCTGAAGATGACAATTTTTCCAACTTTCCATCACATGTTGCTCAGGGTCCCCGTCGTCCCACTCCTCTGAGGGATGACAATCCTTAGACATTACATGTATACGGAGAATTTTCTTTTGCAAAGGAACAAATGTTGAGTAGAAATATGAAGTTGTCATATTTTAATTGTCTGTGTATGATGTATGGTTGTATGCCACATGTAATGAATGATCAATCTTTGAATGAAATTAACTTTTGTCTCGTCCATGACTTATTGTACTTTCCATCTTTTGAATGTTATGCACAAATATGTACATGGTTGTCGACAACCACCAGCTTGGCTGTCCACAACCTGAAGAAACCCTCAGTAAAAAGCTACTGGATGGATAACTTCAAGTAGTATTTGTCGACACCAAGGATGCATCTGTCGACAACCAATGATCTCCATCAGACAACAAGGTTCTGGAAAAACAAAAAAAAAACAGTAGTTGTCGACACCAAGGATGCATCTGTCGACAACCGATCTCCATCAGACAACAAGGTTCTGGAAAAACCTAAAAAGTAGTAGTTGTCGACACAAGGATGCATCTGTGACAACCCATGTTAAGGTTAACGATTCACTTATAAATTCAATCAATATTGTACGCTTGAACAATTATGTACAGTGTTCACACATCTTTAAATTAGACTGCACTATGTAAGTGTTACAGAAATATAGTGGGAAGTACAGAAGTATGTACATATGTTTCTCATGTATTGCATTTACAAAGTTATCTGTCAGCTCCTTACAAGAGGGTGAATACCCAGTACAACTGTCTTACAAAAAGTGATAAATACTGTAATAGAGGACACAAACATCTTTAAATGTCTTCCTATATCATTGGGTTTCTACATGTCCTCCTGTTATGGCCTTCTTGCTTGCATCTTGAGCAAATGTATATGTGTTCGGCTTCGCCTCTTGATGCTATTCGTTTCTTCCTCGGCCGTCCAGGCAATCTCTTTGTAATCAGTGGCTTCACTTGAATATCATTAATGTTCATACATGGCATGTCATTGTTATTTATGGGGTTAACTGTTACTGCATAGGCCGCCCTATAAGTGTTGGTGTATAGAATGAGACACATGATCATATAAAGGTTTATGAGTACATGTTATAACTGCACATGCATGTTCACATGGGATCTTGAGAAGTTGCCACTTATGACAAGAACATGTCCATTCTGGGGTATGACAGCATATATTTTGTTGCCATTCACCACCTCAAAGAGTCGGCCATCAGAAGGAATGACGGAGTTTTGCCTTGCATTGAACATGATCTTGGCCAAGACTTTCTCAATATTAGGACATAGGGTGGTCTCCCAATTTGCAGCTTCTATTCTTCTCCTCCCTCCCATTTCCATTATTTGACGGCGTATAGTCTCCACCATTTGAAGAATGGGAAGGCCACGTGCCGATTTGATCCAAGCATTAAAAGACTCTGCTAGATTGGAGTACATTTGGCCATACCTGAAAAGAGTTAGAAGTATGTAAAAAGTTATAGGAATAAGTGCTTGGAGACTGGCACAGTAAAAAAAAGTAAGTAGTTACATACTATCAAGTGACACATGTACCTTTCTCTAGAAAATTGGGTGTTTGCCCAATGTTTAACATCATTTCTGAGGATCCAGCCTTTGCTTCTGGGGATTTTCGTTCCATTTCGGACAATGCAGCTACATATTCACTTTCATTCAGTGCAAATGCAACCTTGTTGAGTGTCTTCACCAGACTATCTTTAAGGGATTTCAGTATCTTGCTGTAGCTTCAGTCATAAAGTTTGCCTTTATGTGCCTTAGACAATATCCATGATGGTCCATTGGAAATCAAGAACCGCGTCCTTCAAACCTTTTGCTCTATCTGAGATAAACATTGTCGGTCTTTCAGTGAGAAGAGCTTTCTTGAGGTTGTATAAGAACCATTTTCCAATTTTCATATGTCTTGAGTCCGCTATAGCGAATGCAATTGTGAAAAGCTCGTCATTTCCATTTAATGCACTTGCTGCAAGAATGACACCTTGCATTTTGTCAATGATATGTGATCCATCAAGAAAAATCAAAGGTCGAAACCAACCTCATAACTATATGCACATGCGGCAAAACACAGAAAATATGACTTAAATTGATGTGTCTCCTCATCCACTACCATATCTATGATACTTCCAAGATTCGTTTCCATTACTCTTTCGGAGTACCAACGAAGCATATCATAACTTGTTCGTACATCTCATGCAAATCTCTTACGGCAACTTCCTACCGCACCAAGCTTGATGGTATGGCACACACTCCATAGTCACTAGCAATGTCTTTAACCATATCACATGGACGGTAGTGTGGAGTGTGTGCCATTTTCTTCTTCACTAGCTCAGCTATCCATTTTTTTGATGTCCTTGGATGATGCTGGCTCTTCAAATCACAACCACATGTGTGGACATTATTCATTGTCTTAATCGCAAAATCAGGACCATCTCCCAACATTGATGCATGGACCCGCCATGGACAACCTTCTCCTTTGCATCTTGCAGTAACACGACTCTGATCATTCTTATATAAAACCAGTCAAAACCTCGATATATAGCATAGTTTTTCAGTCTGTCTGAAAGTGAGCTTTGTCATTAATATTTACCCCATCCTAGTTAATGCATGAGCCCACAATTCACTTCTCAGAACTACATGTGAGCTGCCACCTTCACATTGTGTGTATTGTGTGTATATTCAAGGCAACTGTTACTTGTATTCCCAACATCTGGTTCTCTTGGACTTACTGTAATCAGTGGTGATGATCTGAAAGTTAGCAGACTTACAAAGTTAGGAAAATTAAGGAGCATACACATACTTACAAATGCAAATATCTAATTGTGTAAGTAATAATCACCTATACAACTTTGCAGACCTACTTACAGACTTCAGAATTACATATTTACATACATACTAACTAACATGTGCGTACCTGTAATCTTCTCCAGCAGGATCCATTATAGTGCTTTCGTTATTCTCCACACGCATGATAATGATAGGGTTGATGGCATGTTGTTTATGAATGTCATACATGATGTCGTCCCCATCTTCACACAATGGGCAATAGGTATCTATAAGACTGGGGAGAGAGTACTTGATGATCCATCTTCGGCCGGATAAAGACCATCGACGGAAGATTTGAGCACGAATTGCTCAAGCTTCATTCCGCAGAAGACATAGAAGACAAAGGAGTCCGGCCAAAGGAACAGTGGGCTAGAATCCTGTCCATCTATCCTTCGGAATTTACACTCCTTTCCAATAGATGGCTGGAGGAGTAAGCAGAGGAAGGGGAATGAGGAGTGTCATTTTTGTTTAAGTGGAAGTATAAAGGAGTGTGGTTTGCGGGAAAGAGGTTTCTCTCTCTCCGTTGTCGCCGTCAACAGTCCTTTTAAATTCAAAAATTACCACCATGCCTCAAACTACCACTACTCTTTTCGAAATCTGGTCTCCTTTAAGTAACGCAAAAACTAGGTAACTCATGCCCTACACAGTTTTCTACCCCACAGCACTCTACGTTCCTCTCCCTTCTACACGTTCAAAGCATCGAGGTACCATCCACGAGGAAGAGAGTTTACATCTGCCACAGGGAAGATGGAGCAAACATCGTCCACCGCGGTGAAACAGAGCACGCCGGCAAGGGAAGAAGAACCGCGTCTGGGCAGCGACGAACCGCTGCAAGACTTCATCAATCGAAGACGTAAAGAACAACATGCAGGTATTTTACCTTTCTATTTTTTCATGTGTATCCTTTCCTCTTTGAAAAAATGCAACAGATTTTAAAGGATTTCTCTTTAGGTTTTCATGTGTAGTCTTTCAACTTACAAAACCATGAAAGATTCAAAAGAAATCGCTTTTTTTTCCTCATTTTAACTCTTTCCTATTTTAGAGGAAACGGCAGAAGTTGCCGACGAAAACAAGAAACTACAAGATCGTCCTACAGAAGAAGAAGGAGAAGAAGGAGAAGAGGAACATATGAAGAAGGAGAAGAGGAAGGTAGGCTATTTCGTATTATGTAAGTTACAGACTTACATAAGTATGTAAGTTACACAGTTACTTTGTAAGTGTGTAACTATGTAACTATGTATGTGCATAAGTAAGTAAGTTAGAAATAGAGACTTGTACTTCATAATTATCATAGTAACACATGGCATTTACTTAAATTTTTATTATCATGTGAATAATTTTCATACAGGGACTGCAGACAATAAGGTATGTCATTTACATGCCTGGTCCAATTGGAAATTATACATGGAAGCAGTGAAGGTGGCCGGCATTCGAGATTGCCATAAGTCTCTGATGTCCACAACATGTTTCCATGTGTATAGCAATCCACAGCACATGTCAATCCCTCTTCCATTGGTAGAGGAGATTATTTTACATTACGTTGAGGATGACTCATTTTTTATTGGAGGTCAGAAACTACATTTCACTGCAAAAGAAGTGGCATGATTCTTGGCCTTCCAAAATTTCAGAGAGAAGGTGGACTTTTCTAGAGACAGTGTAGACAGTCGCCTTCATAAGCTGCTGCCCAAGAGGGACAAAGTGCACAAAAAGAATATTCTGTAGGCCATGCAGTCTTTGGCACCCTCTAATGAGCAGGAAGACATTCAAGATTTTGTTGGGCTTTGGATAGCCTTACTTTGTGCTAGTTTTTTGTTCATAACAACTGCATTCGCTTGTCCCGTGGCAATTCTACATTACGTCAAGAATCTAAAGAAAGTGAACAACGTTGATTGGGCAGGTGCTGTGCACCAATTCCTCATGAGCAAGATGACTAAAATTGCTAACGAATTGAAGAAAGAAATAGAGAAAAGTCATCTAAAGGAATTTATATTTGGGGATGCTTTCCAGTTCTTGGTGTAGGTCTTTTCTTTCCAAATACTACCAATAATAATGTATGTAATAAAAAACTTTTCTTTTAATGACATGCCTGGTTCTTGGAGCACCATAGGAGGTTTGCGCCAGAATTCCAAGGAGGCTTCCACGGATCTTCAAGTGGGTATGTGGCAGAGAATGATTTATTGGCAAAAACAATTAAAGGAAATGAACATACACTCTATAAGTCTCTCTATATCAACCTCCTTCTTATGGTTTATAATTTATATTTTTATCCATGCTGGTGGTCACTATTTAATCACATAACCTGCTAATGGTCACTATACCAACACATAACCTGGGTTGTCAACAGATGAAAAGAGTTTCTCGACAACTACTGGTTGAATCCTTGGTTGTCGACAGATGAAAAGTGTTTGTCGACAACTACTGGTTGAATCCTGGTTGTCGACAGATGAAAACAGTTTGTCGACAAGTAATGGTTGAATCTTTGGTCGACAGTAAGTAAGTACCAACACATAACTTATATGTTTGCATACACTCTCAGATAGTCTCTGATGTTACCATTTCCGAGGATGAGGAAGTCCACTTTAAAAGCCAAAAAATGAAGGTAAGAATATCAGCCACAACATAGCAGCAACAAGAACAACAACAGCTAGTAGCAGCAACAATTGTAGCAACACCCACCCAAACAGATCAAATTAGCAATCTTCTGACTGACATTAGAAGTATGCTTGGACAAATAATCCAGATGAAAGAGAGAAAAGAAGAGAGAAAAAGACAGATAAAAATAGAAAAATTGTCAAAGCGAAAGGGAAGAGAAGAAGAACAGGAGAAGGTGGGAAGACATGACGAGGAAAAGGAAGAAGGACAGGTGATGGTGGAGATGTCCAAGGAGGGGGGAGGATAGGAGGTGGACGTGATGTCCAACAAGAAGGAGAAAGGAGGAGAGGAACAGGAGGAGCTCTCCAAGAAAAAGGAGGAAGGCAGAGAAGAGTCAAAGAAGGATGTGGGCGAGGACATGGACACTATCATGCAGACCCTAGATGCATTGGTCGAGAATATTGTGCCCCCCACAGCAACTGTAAAAATGCCTCCAGCAGGGGAGAAAAAGAGGAAAGTGGGAAAAGCCATCTCACCCTCGTCACTGACAAGGAGGGTGAAGGAAGCACGAAGGACCAAGTCACAGTCCGCTTTATTGAAGGTAGATAAGTAATTCTATAACCTGACGATTTATGTTCCTATGTGACCATGTAATTTTGAATTGGTGTAACCAAACAATTGTATAATCACATATTTCTGTAAGTGCTTAAGTCATGTATATTTATGGTAGGACTTAGAGTACGAGTTTGAGGGTAGGAGGAAGAAGAAGGTGCAGAAAGACAATCCAATCATTGTGCCTCCCCAATTAAGTCAGGCATGTCCCCCTCAGACATGTTCCATTGTTTCTGTTTTGGTTATTCATAAACTTTCGTTATGCATGCTTGTCTTATGTATTTGTCATAATTTAGTTTGCCCAGTGTGAAGTCCGTCGAGATTACCGCGGATAAAAACAACTTTCCACAGAGGAGGTTCGGGTTATTGACAACTTCCTGGATACCACCAGAATTGATGGGTAATAAACTTTACACTATTATGAATAAGGCGACACAGTTACGTCAACTACCATTATAAACATCTGTTTTATCTTGTAGTGACAATATCCTAGAACCAAAGAAGGATGGCTGGGGTGCCTATGTCAACCGGATCACATAATTCTGTTGTTTGGAAAAGAGTTAGAATCAGCTATAATTGATATGTTCCTTCTTCTAATGCGAAGAAAAAAATAGGATCAGCCATCTGAATATTATGAGTATGATTGTCTGCCTGCCTACAGCAAGGTTTGTACTCCATTAATAGTATCCTTCTCCATTTAAATGCCTTCTCTATTAAAATAAACATATGACTATTATATTATTGTGCTCGTTACTGTTTGTAATAGGATGGATAATGGGCTGGAGCAACAACGAAAAAAGAAAGGAATATTGGACCACATTCTGAAAACACTGCAGAAACCTGTAAAAGACATAGAACATGGTCTTCTCTCCAATGTATTTTATAAATCATTGGGCATTGCTGGTCATTAACATGAGAACTAAACAATACGAACTTTATGACTCAATGATCCAGCACCCTAAAGATGATTTCCAGAGCTATGTAAGTGCACGTACTCCTCCATACAATATTTTCAATTCTCATTCATGTAAATTTGTGCAAGCGGTTCTATGTATGCAGGAATTTGATGCTCACTTATGTATCTTTTTTTACTGTAGGTCAAATTTCTAAAAAAAGTTTTCTTGAAACTTTTGGCCTGGATACAACAGAATGGCCGGTCGTCGTGCCAAGCCCTGTCCACACAAGGAGCTGGGGACGACTGTGCACTATTTGTTTGCAAATACATGGAATGTTTATCAAAAAAGAACATAATCAGTTCCTTTCTCCAGGTAACTGTCTAACACATGTATATACTCCACATTATAGCCTACCCAAAATATTTTATTTCTCATTCATTTATAATGACATAGGCTGATATGGACTTATTTCGGGGAAGCTGGCATGGGCCATTATTGAAGAGATCAATGAGGAGAAGCCACAGAAAATCACCGGTGGAGACGCAGTGGAAAAAATTGTTTCATTATTGGATGAGGCATAAACATTGTGATCTCTTTATTAACTTGAAAACAATGTGATCTCTTATTAATTTGAAAAACAATGTTCCTATGCAAGCAAGTATGTTTGCAAATGTGTGCAACTGTTTTTGTAAGTCTTTAAGTGATGATCTCTGTATGTAAGTGTTTAAGTACAAGCCTCTATATGTGTTTTATTAAGAAAATTTTCCTTCCCAGAATTAATAAGGTTGTTGACATGACTGCATCACAAAGGTATAAAAATTACAACTTACGTACTTACAGAGGTAGTAAATCTGTAAGCATGTAGGTCCACCTAAATACAAATGCATTCGGTACGTAAGTCACAATACCTTTGATTACACCACAAATTCTTTGTTGCTTGGAAACAATAGCGATCACAATATCATTACATTAATGGAGTACTGACTTAACAAAGTCATAACAATACTCCAACCAGTGCTAAAAAAAGGAAAGACAAACTCAAACACTACGTGCACGGATCCCATTTCTACAATATTGAAGCTTCAGAATCGTCGGTTTTGCCCATTCTCCAAACACGTATAAGGACGAACATGATACATACGCCGCTTCCTACAATTGACGTACTCGGTCTAAACTTGCCTGATGAACGAACTGCTATAGACCTACAAAAAAATCATCGTATCATTACAAATAAATGCACAACCAAATATCACACATAAAACTTACAAAGAGAACATGTAAATGCTTACCCTTCTTTGCAAGCAACTTGCATTAGCACATATTTCTCATTCTCATTCTTATACAATAAACGCAAACCTCTATGTCATCATTCACGTTTAAAGCAAAGGTGATATTTGACTCTCCAGGTAACTGGTACTTAATACACCAATGAGGACCAATCAAATTCCATCTTTGAAATATTTGTTCCCTTTCCGATATTTCATATCATCTTGAACATAAAAAATAAACGAATCGTTTCCAAATGCACATCGAGCAAGAATCATGTCCAATTTCTTTAATCAAATAAGCTGAGATGAATATGATTAACATATGTTTTTTGTCAAGTTGTTACACGGTTACACAGTTACACAGTTAAGATATGTAACTACTTGAGAAGATGTTACACAGTTAAATACAAAAACTTAAACACTTGCGTAAAAGAAAATTTGTAGATATTTACTACTTACACAGTTAGTTTTGAAGTTGTTACACAGTTCCTCACTTAACTGTGTAACTACTTTGAAAGTTGTTACACAGTTAGTTAGTGAACTGTGTAACTACTTCGAAAGTTCTTACACAATTACTCAGTTACTAGTAAACTGTGTAACTACTTACAAACTTGTTACATAATACACAGTTAACTGTGTAACTACTTACACAATTAGAAAGACAGATACTTAGCCACTTACGTACACCAAAACTAGGTAAGTACAAACATACTCAGTTAACATATGTTATTTTTCAAATAGTTGTTACACAATTACACAGTTAAAATATGTGACTACTTGAGAAGATGTTACACAGTTACACAGTTAAACAGTGAACTGTGTAACTACTTGGATAGTTGTTACACAATTACAAATACAAAAACTTAAACATTGTTAAAAGAAAATTGTAGGTATTTACATACTTACACAGTTAGTTTTGAAGTTGTTACACAGTTCCTCACTTAACTGTGTAACTACTTTGAAAGTTGTTACACAGTTACTCAGTAAACTGTGTAACTACTTCGAAAGTTTTACACAGTAACTGTGTAACTACTTACACAATTAGAAAGACAGATACTTAGCCACTTACGTACATCAAAAACTAGGTAAGTACATACATACTCAGTTAACATATGTTATTTTTCAAGTAGTTGACACAGTTACACAGTTAAGATATGTGACTACTTGAGAAGATGTTAAACAATTAGAAATACAAATAGTTAGACACTTACTTACAAAAACAGTAGGTACTAGGTAATCACATACTTACACAATTAACATACGTAACTATTTTTTAACTTGTTACACAGTTACTCAGTTACACAGTTAACTGTGTAACTATTTAGAAAGTTCTTACACAGTTACTCAGTTATACGGTTAAGTGTGTAACTACTTAGAAAGTTGTTACACAATAAAAAAGTTACACGTTTAACTGTGTTTGTACTTAGAACGTTGTTACACAGTTACTGACTTATAGAGTTAACTGTGTAATTACTTCGAAAGTTGTTACAATTACAATTAGACAAACTTAGACAAAATATATAATTTTTGAGAGTAACATGTCCTTTTAGTCTACTGCAACTCTGTAGTAACGTCGGTAACCAAAAGTGGAGTAAACAATATAAATTGTATAAGAAATCGAATTAAAATAAATAACACCTCGCTATTTTATTTATTGTTAATTCAATGTCTATGCGATGTGCGATATATATATATATATATATATAATATATATTATATACAATCTAGTTGAAAGTCTCGTACATCGCATAGACATGAACGGATATGGATGAAACATTGTTGGCAAGAAAAACATCTGGCTACTAACGGATGTGGATCTACAGAGAACAAAGGGAATTGGTGAAACCAATGTCTATCGGAACGCCAAGAAAACTCACCTACACCGGGGATAGAAGGAAATGAGAACCAGTTAGAAACATTCACCGGAAGTCAGAATCTTCCACCCAAACGGCAAGCCTGCGCTCCTCTTCGCAACGCACCCAAACGGCAACCCTGGTCTCATCTTCACAACGTCGCGGCGAGAAGGTTTGCGCCATTGCCTGACTTCTTCGAAAGGCATTAAAGCCAAACAAGGTCACGCGTCACTAGGGCTGGGGGTAGAAGGATATTTACGAGAACATGCATAATGTCCGTTAAGCCCCAGAGATTGGAAAATAAGTCCCACATAAAATAGGGACCGGACGTCCATGGAAAAACTGACAGGAATGGGAAAATAAAGGTTCGCCCCTGCCAAGGGCGAATAATTAATTCTCCCTAAGTTAAATATATGATAAAAATATCTAATTATTTTTTGAGAAAAAATAAATAATATAAGGTAAATTAATTAGAAGTCCTTATCAAATTTTGACTCATTTGTTAGTCCCTAACAGAACTGTAACTCATTACAGTAAATATTATCACATGTTACAGTATACGTTAAGTCTTATTATAGTAAAGACATCCTGTTACATGGACTTCTAATTAATTTACCAAATAATATATATTTACCCCGCTGCAAATAAAACTCCGATTGGCAGCAAGGAGGATCTCTTCTCTCTCTCTCTCTCGTGCAGGTTCAAGAAGGAAGCGAAGCAGGCGGCTAACCCCGCAGCACGGCCTCGACGCCCGGTGGGACGCGTGCTTGGATCTGTCTCTGCGCCGATTCGTCTATTCCTCTCTCGCCGGAGCCCTCGGCGGCCTCCTCATCTTCCGTTAGTAACCTTCCTCCCTCTTTCTATCTATCTCAAGATACACGGTTGCCTTCCCCAGCCCATCCCCTCTTTTTCGCCATCGTTTTTTAGCCCCCACGATGGATCGCAACTTTGCTTGCGGGCGTGGGTTTCTCCCTCTTTTTGGATTCCTTCTGCCCTTCGACGGTTGCATCTGGTTATTGGGTGTTCCAAGTGTACATTTGTTCATTAATTGCTTCATGATGGCCACTGCCCGCTGATGCTAGCGGTTCATATTTGGTTTAATACAAGGGATTTGGATGGTGATCTATGTCTGCTCCCTCATTGGACCTACGTTTTCAGGCCTTCGATAGAAACTACTACTACAAAAAGGATTGCTGTTTGCGATACTTGGGTAATAACTAAGATGCAAATATAGGCAAGCTGTTCATGGAAATGCCACAGCAGTTTGCCTAGATCCTGCCAGCCGTGGTTCTGTGAACAGAAGAATTTGTTCTTCTTCTAAGGGAGACCACCCAGGAGCTTTTGCTGGAATTAGCTTCCAACTCTATTCTTTTTCTGTTTCCCAGGTTGCCGCATGAGAAAGAGTCGGGATGGAATGCGTACCAAGCATTTCCTTGAAAACTAGATTGATGGCCGTAGTATCAATAAACTCTTGATAGGAAATTCTTTTTGGATGTTTCTTAATTTTGATCTCTGTACTTTGCTTATCGACTTCCTTTTAAGTGGTCGACATTGCTTGGCAAGACTCATCTGACATTAACCTAGAACATACTGGATATGCTGTATGCAACTAGTAGTAGACACCATTTATTCCATCATTTTGAGTAGCGGCTGCTGGACGTGCACCGGAGACTTTCAATCTATTTGACTCCCATCACTAATAATCTATCCTTTACTTGGCTCCCAGGTTCACCAATGACTCGATGGGCATCTGTAGCTTTTGGTGCAGGCATCGGTGTAGGATCAGCATATATACAGTGTTCTTACATTTTTGAAGGTTCTTCTTCAGAGCAATCAGTTTATAGAACACCAATTCCTTTTGATTCTCTGTCTCAGGTATGATTTTTGTTTCTGTGAGTTGTAACTCTTTGACATTGTCCTCAAGTTTTTGTCTCAGTTGACGGTGTCTGCTTATCATTAAACATGAGGGATGATAATGGCAATGGAAATAAGGAAGGGTAGAAATTAGGTGTTTTCGAAGGAACCCTGAAAATGGAAGCATGCCGGAAGGAGAAGACTAGATTGCCTTTTTAGGAAGATGGCCCCTTCCTTTTTGAGGAGTGAAAGTACTTGGTGCCTCTAAACTAGAAATACACTAGAAGAATTTTAAAAACACACCTACATCAAGGTATTAAAGGGTACTAACATCAACTGATGCATCCGTGAAGTCCAAGTTGGCCTAGATTAAAATGAGGAACTCATCCAACAGTACTCTCAACCAGTTACCTGCCTCAGCTGATTTCTTCGCCTCATTTCAGTCAACGTACAAACATCCACCCACCTCTCTGCTGTCATCAGTGTCAATCTACTAGGTTGTTGCCGCTGGCTCCAAAACCCAGATAGTGACAATTGTGAGCTTAATGCTAGCTAAGGTGGGACATTATAGTATCAAATATTTATTTTTTAATTAGAATGTCTATCCATGTAAATAAAATTGAGCGTTGAAACCGCAAGAATAAATGGGAAGTTCTAAGTGTAGGTGGTCAGGAGATCGTCTATTTCATGAGATATCATGATTAGCTATTCCCCTTTTCCAGAGTTTCTTGATGGTTCAAGTCATTTTGGCCATGGCGGTATAGCCTTCTGCTGGGTAATCTCCTTTATATTGGTCGACTTATATTCTTTATGCATGTGGATGGCAGTCTGGTAGGAGAACATTCTTTCTGAGAATTTCTTTTACTTGTACAGATGAATTAAGTTCCTTGAGGGTTTATCTTTTCCATTTTCTTTTGCCAGAGGCTGCTTAACAAAATTTCCACTTGCTAGTAGCTTCTCTACTACATCCATTTTCTCATTAGTATTTCTCACCCCTCATCATTGTGCTTCCCCAACGTAGATGCAGTGCATTTCAAGATCTCTTTGACCTTCCACCCCCCCCCCTGCCTTTTGGAGAGTTTTCTTGCTCTTGTAATGCGAGAAAGATGAAGATGACGGTTACAATTCTATGTTAAGTTGACAACATATGTCATCACACTATAGCTTATCCTTTTTAGATGCTCCGTCCGTCTTAATCTATGATTTTTGTTCCTTTGTAGGAAGAGAGAGCTGATTGATGGGAACCTGCATATCCAAAAATCCTTTTTCCTCCCCAAGTTTTTGGGGGTTTTCACGTCATGTCTTGTCCTCGTATGATAGCTGAATCAGTGTTTGTTTCTCACATATAGATGAATCTTGTCAGCGGAAAAGTCTCATGTCTTCCTCAAACCCTTGAGATATTTTGATGTACTTCTGGGGATACCAAAGGTAAAATAAACATTGAATGCCAAGAATCATCCATGCCACCGTTCGACTATATTGTGACTCACTTTTTCTCCATCATGAAACATCAAAAGGAGATGTCAAAAAGTTTGGATCAGCGATGACTTCCCATGCAGATAAAAAAAGTCACCTCTTGCAGGCTTGTAGTCCCAGGTCCTAACCGCTGGAGAATATATGGCAATTATAGCATGAACCTTTTGGGGTTCCTTCACTTCATTGGGGAATAATGCAACTGCCGTACCATATAAAATGGTGGCTATAGTATAATGAAGCTGAACAGGAGTTAAAGAATAGGTAGAGAGTTGATAGCCATATGATATATTTAAGAAGAATATTTGCTGCACACTTAAAAGGTGGATCGCCTCTCCTATGTCTGTGACGGGCAGCGCCGATGGATAGACTGGTGACTATCTTTCCAGTGGCAAGTTCAAGTTATTCATCATAGATGACTTGGGCCAATAAAAAGTTGGGTAGACAAATTCGGCAAATATTATCTTTTTTTTTGGTTCATACAGCTTAATGGTCAAGGACTACAGATTAGTAACGCCCAACTCCAACGGACCCAAGGATCAAACTCTAGATGCGTCCCTCAATCTCCACCCAACGTGGTGTTTCTTATGGTACACATCATCATTAACATAAGGCGGTAATGTTTTGTGCACAATATCCTTGAGGAGTATTGCTACGCCCCCGGGCGTCCGGCTGGCGCTGCCCCCATTGGACAGCGCCCGGGCATTAAGCATTTCCCATCCTTGAGAGGGCACTCCCGCGACCATGCTGTCGCCATGCTTCCCCTTCCTTTTTTGGACGGGTTACATTCGAATGGCCTTTATGATCCCCATCACCCCTCGGTCAAAACCAGTGTCCAAACTGAACCCAAATATGCACACTAGGTAAAAGTGACACCCATTTGCTCTATTCCATTCGTAGGCCCCTCTTGATTTGATACTAAAATTTGCTATAAATATGAATTGGAAAGAACGCTACAAATTTAGATCACTTATTTCTTGGGATCATATATCTCAAGAAATTTTTACACGTTATTCATATCATATAGGCCGATTCCAAATACACACCTCTAATATTGATAATATAAAAAACAAACTCAATGTGTCTGCGAGAGAGAGAGAGAGAGAGAATACATTGGCGTCAAGGTACTGCCGTGCTGAAGTGAATGCTCGATGTGTACAAGCCGAACAAGAGCATTGTTCATATGTGAGGTTGTGTCGTAAAACCAGACCTATTAGTTTCCAAGCCAGATTTGCAAGCAGACTATGGACACTAAAACGTACACGAAATGAATACAATGGCAAGTGACCAAAAGCAGAAAACATATACATCAACCCAACATAAGAAAAAAATTGGACTCGACAGAAAGGTCTAACGATACAAAGGTGTGATATCATTCAGGCAATCAAAGAAATGATTGACACTGATCTTCGCCTGTCCGGAGTATATGGCCTCCGCATTCCCCCCTTCTTCTCCCTGTGCAGCCATCTCGACCAGCATATATAGTTTCTTCAGTGGCATCTGGCACATCAAAGAAAATATTTCAGTTGGTACCGTTGAAGAGCAAAACAGTAGTGAGGATGAGCTACTGAGATCAACAGCTGACATGTCTCCAGCCAAGATGATTCAGGGACCTTCATGTCAATCTGAAGTCACTATAGCAAACCAACAAACTACGTCCCTTTTCACTTATCAACCGCCATAAATGTCATTTGTACAGTTAAAATAATGAAACCATGACTCACAAAGTTGACCTTCAAAGGAACTGTTCTATGCGAAACAAGGAAACATCATACTTTCATTGCCAGTGAGCTACAGCCTGATTAGTTTCAGGGTTTGGGTTTTCAGGAGCACCTCTCAGGTTCAAACCTGGGTGGCCGAAGGTTTTCAAAGAAAAACTCATAATTGTGCACACATCCACATAAGGTGGTAAGATAACTAAAGCCATCATGATGTAATGGAGGCAAGATAACTATTCCACGTCAATTTGCAAAAAAGTAAACAAAGGATGATATCAAACAGAATAAAATGGTTTGTCCAAATGAAGCTCACATTGTTTAGTGCCTCAACTGCCACATCAATATCATGTTCATGGAACACATTTAGCATTTGCAAAACCTGCAGAGGAACAGAATGACAATAATTCACACTGAAGGACATATCCATTCATCCATTTAGCTATCTATCCATCCACATAGACAGGGATAGAAAACACATGACGCTGCACCCTAGATGTGAGTAATAAGTAAAAACAAATCTTTCTTATATGTCAATACAGATTATGGAACCAAAAAAGGAGAATATATGTGAAAAGAAGTCATCATAAGAACCTTAAAACACTATTTATGGTCGGTTACATGAAGTCTGTCCTCCATGTTATCAATAGCTGCCTTAGTTCTTTCAAAGGGTGAGAGAAAGGCCACAATTCATTTATTAAATCTGAAGGGTTATGGAAAAAACAACTCCAAGGATGCATCATAAAATCTACGAAGACAGTGCTAATCCACCCGGAAACTGTTTAAGGTATGTCCATCCCAATTAAGAAGGTACTGAAAAGGCCAAAAGTTACCCAGCCCTTCCTATCCTATCCTTACTCGCAGTAGCCATGGCACTTTTTCCCCAGTTTGCTGCCCCCATGCAGATCTCTCACGTCCCATGTGATCATCGTTCCTTTTTTATACCAATATGTTATTCTGCAAGTCTCTGCTTCCTATTCAGGCACTTCCATGTCCCATTCCTTTTGCTGATTCTTGGACCTGAAGCTTCTTCTATACTTCTATAAAAACTCCTCATAACCTCCTGCCTTGTTCATATGAGATTGCACCAAAATAAATACCTGTCGGACAGCATCACCCGACCAGGTGCCATCACAACACCCAAACTGGCAGATTGTAGTAGTAGATTCCACACCCAGCTCTTGGCTCTGCCTATCAGAGAAAGGCACCAACCTCCACCACTGCATCAGCTCACCTAGGGGAAAATTTTACTCCAATCCAGTTCTCTCTCGACAATGTGCACTCACCATAAGAATACACAACTAGATTGTAGTTTTTTTTTTAGAGTGGATAGCACCACCAATATATTAAAAGGGAACGAAGAATGTACAAGTATAGGCCAACAAAAAGAACCCCCCCCCCCCCCCACAAAAAAAAAAGCAGCCCTGCTCGCCTATACAATGCCATCCAGCCCTGAATGGACTACACATCCCCACCCCCCATCAAGGAAAAAGTGAGTTGGCCTGATCCACATTACAAATAAAGGATGCCCATTTCCTAACTTTGCAACCAGTCCCACCAAAAAGAGATTCAGCATCTTGAGCAACCCTTGAAAAAATCCGTCTGTTCCTCTCACCCCAAATCACCCATAGAGTAGCATGCCAAATGAGCCACCAAACTGTCCTATCACCCTTGGTAGGCCAATTTCTCTTCCACTTCAACATCATCTGCTTGATCTCCAAGTGGGAGGGAAAGGTACAATGAGCTCTTGCAGCCACCTCCCTCCAGACAATAAAGGAATAGCAGCAGCCAGTGAAAATGTGATCAATAGACTCATCCTCCACCCTGCAAAGAACACAAATGGTCTGAATGTCCAGCAAAAAGTGGTGAAGTCTATCACGTGTGGGTAGCCTACCAATAGAAAATTTTCACATCAACACTTTCACCTTTAATGGGCTATTAGGCTTCCACACATGAGCTTGTAAACCATGCCAAACTCCACCATCTGAAATGATACTATAGGCTGATCTGACTGAGAAGCAACCGGCTTTCTCCCATCACCCTATCTATCGGTCCTCAGAATCTGATAGGGCTATGGAAGAAAGACTGCAAAGGTGGTCTTGGAGCTGAAAAGTCTCCAAGTACGTCAAGTCCCTTCTGAACATGGGTGATCACACACTGCCCGGCAGAGAAGTATCGATGGCCTAGGAATCCGAGAGCTGAGGATCTAATGCCACCAGTAAAAGACCAGGAAAGAGCTCACAAAAGGAGAAGTCACCACACCATCTGTCCTTCCAGCAAAGGACCTTGTCGCCCTTTCCCAGCCAAACTCCGACACCAACAGAAATGATGTCCCTACAAGAAGAAATATCTTGCCAAAGAGGAGAAGTACTCACCCTCGGTGTAGGAAGCAGTTCCCAGACTCGAGATCTCCCAAAATACCTCCGGCTGATAATACAAACCCACAGACCACCCTGTCCAGCCCCCAACCTCCACAACCACTTGGCTTGAACTTAAAAATGCTATATCCTTTCTTACCATACAAAACTTTAATATGTTTCTTGATTTATAAATAATTTGAAATCATATTGGAAATGCCTTACGGTCCACCAGTATTTAACGAGTTGTCTTCTAGAAAAAAATAAATTCATAAACAGTTATATGCTCAATCAAATCCACATCAACACCAAAAGCCTGTAAATTTGTGAAATGACGTTATTCTCACAGTTACGCCATCAGAAGCAAATATTTTGAGTGAAGGAAAAGTTTCCAACCCATCTCCAAAATTCAAAATTCATGCCCCTGGGGAACCTTGAGATTCCCGAGACATCAACTTCTCTGGTAGTTATTGAGAACTGCTTCACATAAACTCACAGGGCTTCCCCTGTGAAACACATCTAAACCACTCATATCTTTGTCAAATCTCAGGTTTCACCTACGGATCTAAGTTTCCAAACAGATCTATCACTAATTAGACACAGTTAACAAAAAACATCTATACTAATATCTGGTTTCCATGCACTTGAGGGGTCAACAGACCTGGTCTAGTTTGGTTCTGGTCAGTTCAATGTGGAAATGAGGGGAAAAAGTTGTTTTTCATTCAACTGGCTTTCGTTCAGAAGCCTTTAATCCATAGCCAGTCATGAGTCAGACTTGGTCAGGTTTGGTTGGCTTGGGTCAGTTTAGGATATCAGATTACATTTGCATTACTTTTGCTCAAACTAAACTGACACAGAATATTGGATGTCAAAGATGCCTTTCCGACATGCACGCCAGCTTCATCATTGGGGACCACTGGGTACTCCCAGGCATCACAGGAACCACTGCCCCTATAATCCCATTGCCAATGGGGCCACCAATGACTCCCAGAAAGGAAAAGGAAAAGAACCTAAGGATTGAAGCATATTTTCTGGCCAAAATTTAGTCCAGACACAGCCCAATGCCCCCCCAACTTGGCATCAGGCTCAGGCTACCAGGTCCAATTCCCTGGGCTGAAAGAGACTGGGGCAAACCAGAAGCCTTCTGAGTTGCCCTGCCTCTTTCCAGTCTGTGCAAAGTGGTCCACCAGCCTTCTCCCCCACCCCCCATCTTTTGACATGGAATATCTGCAATTCAGCATGAAATTTAACATGTAAAAGCCAGTGTCAACCAGAAAAGGGAAATAAATAATATACCTTGTACAACTTTGCATAAGAGCACTCTGCCTGAATTCAATTTCAAATGCATTTTGGATTTTTTTTGGGATATCTAATCTTATGTCGACATTGCCTCTTTCTGAATTCTCCTCTGATCCACCACGTCAAGACAGACACAGTGCTTGGATCAGAGAATAAGTTATATGCTGGATGAGTTATACCTGGTTAGGATACTAGTAGAAAAGTGATTTTGATTTGATACTCCTAATCTCATTATACCTAGAATAAAGACAAAGATAATAATGAAGATCAAAAGGGTGGAAATGGATAAATCAACTTCTATGGTTGGAATAACTAATTCAAGTGTTTTTTTTTAAATGGAAATTCTCGTTTATCTAGGGCAACTGATCCCAAGTTGATATTGCATCCCAACAGCCAAAGTAATTAATTAGAATAATCTGAAAAACTTAGCTCATTCCAGGCTTATTATGTTATCAAAGAGGTCCTAAGAGCTCACTGTATTTTACCAGGTGTAAAAGAGAAACCAATCAGTATACTCTTGCGATATTATATATTTCTACGCAACTCTATAAGGGGAAGTATAATCTTGTAAGTTATGCTCCAGAATATAAATAAAACAGAGGACATGTGCAGCCACTTCATCAGGCCAGAGAATGCACACATAAAGCTGGCTGCCATTATGGGTTTCCATAATCACTTTTCCACAATGATTTTCTTCCTTTTTCTGACCCATCATTTTGGGACATCTACCTTTTTCAAGCAAGCATAAATGATCCTGAGGCAAGCTATCATAGGGTATGTACTTAAGCCATCATTCAAAATTATGTAGTCTCCAGTGCTCATCCAGATATTTGTAGCAATTATTTACCTTTCTCGCATCATCTGTTCTTAGTACTGGAACATGGTATGTGACTGAAAAAACATCACAGATACCAAGAGACTCCAAAAACCCTAACTCACTTGTTGTGCCAATGACAAGAAGATTTTTCCCCTGAAAAATAAGGAGGGAAATTGTCATGATATTTGGAGACAAGAACGTGTAGCATTAGTAAACCTAGAATATCAACACTGCACAAACCTTGGGTGGAAGCCTTTTGAGGAGAACCATTAAAGTTTGTGATATCACATTTGAAAAGCGAGGTCCAATTGGTACGTATTCCAATAACCTGAACCAAAGTTGTATTTACTGTTATGCAAGAAAGGGAGATTTAAACAACATAAACAAACATAATATGAAATTCATCAGTAAACCATCTAGCATCAAAACAGTATAGCATGATAATATCCAGTCGTCATCATCTTCCCATTTATTTAGGGTGCATTACATGAATCTGTCCTGCCATTTTAATCTATCCAATGACACACTTGTAGTTAATTCTGGGAAAGTCGAGTCTTCTCTTCTTCCACCAAAAATCTCATTTTAGGACTCATGCGACTCCTGACCTTCACGTGAATTCAATCACGCCTTTGTGCACATGCCCAAACCATCTAAAGCCTTTTTCCATAATATCATCAACAGGAACTACACCTAAGACTCCCCATATATGTTCATTCTGAACCTTATCCATTCTCATCTTTCCACAGTAATGATACTATAAATTACCAAAAATATTTGTCACTATATTGGTCACTTGCTTCCCTTTTTTGTCCTTTTTTTAATTTCCTTGGGGGGTATGAAGGGGGATAGTGGGGTCGCAGAAGAAGGTGATCTAGTCAGGGGCAAGGAAATAACAGGCAGGCAGAACTGGGCAATTCAAGAAACAAACAAAGAGAGAGTTGTGTTGTTGTAGCTATCTTTGCTACATTATACACTAGAAGACCCAATTTTATACTCCATGGGGGGCATTGATATGCACCAAGGAAAGCCAGATAGACAATACTGCTCTAGATCAGACGATCTGTCTGATCCAGCTGATCGGCTGATCCCCTATAAAAATTGAGGGTCAAGGAACTGGATCAACTTAGACAAAAACCAATCAGATCAGACAATCAGGGCTAATGGGCTGATCCGACCTGACTCAGCCAACCTTGGTATGGTGATTGGTGTATATATGGCAAATAGAAGCTTGAAGGAAGGTTCAGAGAGATTGTTACACGGACAGGTAATATGAAGTAAGATGTAACTAGAGGATTATTTCAAACATCAAGCAGAGTTTTAGGCTCAAGGCAGTGAAAAGAGAAAGGGGATATGAAAAGGATGACGGATAGTCTCACATCGGTTTTTTTTTCTGAGAAGTGGATAGTACCACCAATATATTAAAAGGGAACAAAGAATGTACAAGTATGGTCCATCAAAAAGAAACCCCCAAAAGGAAACAGCCCTGCCCACCTATACAACGCCATCCAGCCCTGAATGGACTACACATCTCTACCCCCCCATCAAGGCAAAAAGTGAGAAGTTGGCCGGATCGACATTACAAATAACGGATGCCCATTCCCTAACTTTGCAACAAATCCAACCAAAAAGAGATTCAGCATCTCGAGTAACCCTTGAAAAAATCCGCATGTCTCACCACAAATCATCTATAGAGTAGCAAGCAAAATGAGCCACCAAACTGTTCTATCACCCTTGGTAGGCCAAGGTCTCTTCCACTTCAGCATCATCTGCTTGATCTCCAAGTGGGAGGGGAAAGTGCAATTAGCTCTTGCAGCCACCTCCCTCCAGACAGTAGAGGAAAAGGAGCAGCCAGTGAAACTGTGATCAAAAGACTCATCGGGTAATTTAATAGTAGGCCTGTCCTTATATATTATTGCCTTTGTCCCTTCAATGCCTAGATTTTGGGGTGTGAGTCGTGTGACTCTCAATTTGCACATGGCCCTAGAGCATTTTTCATTCTTCTGGTTGTGGACCCCACGTCATCCCTTTAAGATCCACGTGATCTTTGCCCTCTATGTGGCCGACACGTGCCAGGGTGTGTTGGAACCCACATCTGGTAATTTAGTAGTGGGCATGTCCGTATATAGTGTTGTGTTTGTCCCCTCAATGCGTAGGGTTTAGGGTGACTCTATTTGCACAAAGGAAGCTTAGGATGATGAGAAACTAGTTCCTTTTTTTGTGATAACATGGGAAGCCCAAGAAGATTCCAGAGAGCATAGAAGATTGGCTATCATTATTGGATCATGGTTGTGCCGACTATCCTCAAACATTACAGGAATGGGGGATAGAAAACTGGAGAAGAGGTGAGGCACTAGGAAGCTTGTGAAGCAACGCATAATGGATTGACTATGTGTACAAGAAATTGCAATTACCAAAATCCAGGGATAGAGAGAAGGGATTATATCTTATGCCATGCAATGGCTTACAAGGAAGCTCCTGCCTTGTCTTTTGATTATGTGGAAGGAATGACAATGTGTGAAGATCTAGAATACCAGAAAATGGTTCCTATCTACACTGAAAAGTTAGGGAGACCATTTCCCCTGAGGCTTCATGTGCAAGGAATCCACATGCAAGTAAACTTGTGGTGCAATAGTACTTGCAACATAGGGTTAAAAGAGAGAGAAAGGGCTGTTGCCTCGTGTAGAGATGCTACCAGAAGAAGAAGATGATGCCCAGGATGGTCACCCACTCTGACACCATGCAAATACAGAAACCACTTGAAAGAAGAGAAGATAATGCAATTCTAAACAGGGAAGGCAGGATCAGATTCAGGGTCTTGATTGGGATCAGATCGGCGATCCGGCTGATTCTCAGTGAGTCTTGCAGTCTTGCTGTTCTAGGATCAGCCAGATTAAAAAATACTTTTATTTGTAAAAAAAGAAAATCAGAAAAATAAGGGGGAAATGTCTTCAATATTTACATATATATTTATGATATATGTAATCAAACTCATACATTTACGCATTAATATATATACATATTCAATATATCTGTAATCATACACTATATACATATCATTTTTTTAAAAAAAGTGGATAGTACTACTGATATATTAAAAGGAAAACAATGTACAAGTAAAAGGGGGGCTCCCCAAAACTCCCCCATGACAAAAGATGGCAAGCTGAGGCCTGCCATGGGAGCAAAGAAAAGAAAAGTGACACCCTCAGCTAATCACAAATTCACAACCAACAGCCCTACAAGACAAACAACATCCCAAGTCCCAACTGTCCCAAGACAAACTCACTCCTCCACTATGAGGCCCACCCACATCATACAACTTTCAAAAAAAAAAAAACCCAAAAAAAAGAACGCAGAAGTAAAGGTCAAATAGCCCTCCAAAATGATTCCTGGCTACGCGAATCACCTAGACTTCAGTTCTTCAAAAGTCCTTTCTTGCCGGCCACATCAGACTTTGTCTTTCTAACAATATCTGCCATCCACCTACGCTTGATCAGAAGTGGTGTGGACTTCAAACCTTTGTCCACGCCTTCATCTGAGATGCCAATCAACCTAGAGCTCGACATCGCAAATTCTAAAGAGCCTTCCACCAAACGCCCAAACTGATGAACGAGATAACCCACCCCTTCCTTGTTACACAAACCAATGGGCAAGCCTTCTAGAGCCATCCGATAGCACCTTCCTAGCAAAGGAGGATACGAGCAAGCCTCCGAGGTCACCGACAGATCCAAGCAAATCCCCTTCCACCACGATGGAAACAACTCCCACTGTCTTCTTACCCCCTCCACACAAGACCACACCCCAAGGAGCAACTTCGAAACCACCCTAACCACCCCCCATCCAACTCCCGCAAGTTCCTCCAATCTCCTCTTGATCGTGCCTTCGTCAGTCTCCCTAGCCAGCAAAGATATATGCATATCATATTAATATATAAACATTATTAATATGTGTAGAAATCATATATTAATGTATAAATATAATTAATATGTATATCGATCATATACTAATGTGTTTGTATTGTGTTAATGTACATAGAATCATATATTAATGTAAGTATAATAACAATATGCACATATATATACATATCATATTAATGTATAAATATACTTAATATGTATATCAATCCTATATTAATGTGTGTGTGTGTTCATATACATACAATCATATATTAATGTAAATATAATAACAAGCACATGTATATAGTTAATGCATATATATATGTGCATATAGTTAATGCATGTGTGGGTACATAACTATGTAAATTAATGTGCATTTAATGCAAGTATTAATTAATATATATAATTAAAAAATTTGTGTGATAGAATCAATCTAGAATCAGCTTGGAATAGACCAATCCAAAACGATCCGGGCCGAGTAAGCATGGAAGGCAAAATCGCCAGGATCGACCCAGAATCGGTCGATCCTGGATCGGATCGGCGGCTATGGATCCGATTATGGGGGGGAAGTCCCTGAATCGACAAACTTCCAACTGGATCGACCAGAATCGAGTTGAATCGGCTGGATCAAGCAGGGATCGACCGATTCCAGACTGATCCAGGCCGATCTAGACTGATCCAGGTCGATTCTCTTACTTATTTACCTGAATATCATTTAAGTAAATGTTAGATTTACTTAAGATATTACATGTAAATAAGGAAGTACCCCCTATTTGAATCTAATAAAAATATCAAAAAAATCATATCTCTTACCAATAAAAAATCAATTCTCCCATCGAAGAAGAAAATCACAATTTTGGTGATTTTAGCGAAATGCTAACTTTCTAATCTCTCGTAATTTAGCTTATCTAAAAATTTGATAATTCAAATAAACTACATGGAACACTAAAAATTTAAAGTCCGGTAAAAAAAGTCAAACGTGCATGTGACTTCTCCAAGGGAGTCACTCTCCTACTGACAGCACTTAGTCTGCTTGAGACCTCTCAAGATTTGGTCAAACTTAAGTTATCATCATCCAAACCTCTCAGAATTTGGTCAAATTGAGCTACCATCACCAAACTCATGACACTCATGAGTTTGGGCGATGATAGCTTAGTTTGACCAAATCCTAAGAGGTCTCAAGTAGATTTAGTGCTGTCAGTAGGAGAGCGGCTTTCTTGGAGAAGTCATATACATGTTTGATTTTTTTTTTTTTTGGACTTTAGATTTTTAGTATTTTATTGGACTTATTTGAATTATAAAATTTTAAATATGTCAAATTATGAGAGATTAGAAAGTCGCTATTTTGATAAAATCACAAAAATTATGATTTTCTTCTTGGATGGGAGATTTGACTTTTTATTAGTAAGAGATGTGATTTTTTAATATTTTTATTAGATTCAAATGGGGGATATTTCTTTATTTACATGTAATATCTTAAGTAAATGAAACTACAAATACTAACATTTACTTAAATGATATTCAGGTAAATAAGTAAGAGAATCGACCTGGATCAGTCTGGATCGGCCTGGATCAGTCTGGAATCGGTCGATCCCTGCTTGATCCAGCCGATCCAACTCGATTCTGGTCGATCCAGCTGGAAGTTTGCCGATTCAGGGACTTCCCCCCCATAATCGGATCCATAGCCGCCGATCCGATCCAGGATCGACCGATTCTGGGTCGATCCTGGTGATTTTGCCTTCCATGCTTACTCGGCCCGGATCGTTTTGAAACTACAAATTTTAACATTTACTTAAATAGTATTCAGGTCAATAATACACTAAGTCTTTAATATTTTATATTTTTCTTGTATTATTATAGTAGTAATAATACAAAATCTATGTTTCATATATTATGAATGCATGTATGATTGGTTTTTATGCAAATATTAGTTCTTTCAATTTATCAGATTTTCCCTCATTTTTGCTGTTTTTTTCTGTTTTTTCCTGATTTTTTTCCAAAAAAAAAAAACCATTTTATAGACTGGTCGATCTAGGATCGGCCAGACTTCCCTTGGATCCATGGGATCTTGCGATCCGATCCGATCCAGGATCGGATCGAGCCTGGTCGATCCCGATCCCGATCTTGCCTTCCATGCGAGTAAGGGGTTCCCCTACCCCCCCCCCCCACCCAGCCGATCTGATCTAAGGATCGGCTGATTTTGCCTTCCATGATTCTAAAAGAGAAACTGATGCGGCACAAGAGAGCAAGGTTCAAAAACAAGGGGATCGGAGCCGGATCGGCCAGCCAAAAACTGATCCGATTGGCCGATCCCGATCCGAATCAATAGGAGAGTGACTCCCTTGGAGAAGTCACATGCATGTTTGACTTTTTTTACCGGACTTTGAATTTTTAATATTCTATTGGATTTATTTGAATTATGAAATTTTTAGATAGACCAAATTATGAGGAATTAAAAAGATGTTATTTTGATAGAATCACCAAAATCGCGATTTTCTTCTTGGATGGGAGAGTTGACTTTTTATTGGTAAGAGATGATTTTTTTGATATTTTTATTGGATTCAAATGGGGGGTACTTCCTTATTTACATGTAATATCTTAAGTAAATGAAACTATCATTTACTTAAATGATGTTCAGGTAAATAAGGCCTGAAATCGGAGTGGACTCGGCCTGGAATCGGCCTGGACTCAGCCCTTGGCAAGGTTACCTCGGATCGGATCGGTCGGCCCAAAACCGATCAGAATCGGCCGATCCGATCCGATCCAGACGATTTTTGATACCCTGCAAGAGAGGGAGGGATCAGAGGGAGGGAAGGAGGGGGAGGAAGAAGACGAACAGGGGGGTACATGCCCAACAAGTCTCTCATCTTTTTTCTTCTTGTATTCAATAACCCAAAAGTGAAGGTTACATGTGCATTTAAAGAGGAGGGCCCTCCTCACACACACCAAAGACCAAAATGCCCCTTTATAAAAGGGGTAACCTAAGGACTCCCAAGAGTGGCCCAACTCCTATAGGCCCATGGGCCGAATCAACTAAAGACCCAAATAGCAAAATACATAAGAAAATATAAAAGACTCTTAATAAAGACCTTACTTAAGACTTAGGAAACCCAAAAGACTTAAACTTAATTATTTTAATGACCCTAGGAATTTGTAAGGCCAAATAAAATTACAACCATTGGGTCTTTTAATGGGGCAAATAAAACATAATAAAGACCTTGATTTAGCCACCCTTCATTTTCCGTCATTCTCACCTGGTTCAAGAAAACTCATCCTCGAGTTTTAAAATGGGGCAATATCCAAGAGGAGATAAGGGTAGGAGCGAACCTAGATGATATCATATAAGCCACATGGATCAACGTGTAGAAAATCATGCTTTTTAGTGGGATATGTGCTTCAATATTGCTCCAAATATGATCAAAATTATGTTGACTGATGGCATCGAGAATGATCTTCGGCTGGTCGACAACCTCTTGAATTACCTCTTCCATCATCGACTCATTCTCCTTAATGAGGGGGTCTTCATTTGTTGCTGAAATCTCATACTCAACCTGTCTATAATAATCATCTTCCATCAATTCATTGGCTTCAAAGAATACCTTTTTCATTTGTTCTTCATATTCTTCAATCAACGCGAAGTCAGCCTCGTAGACGTAGACAACCCTTTTTGGTTTGGCCAACATGTCATATAAACTCTTGATTTCATTCTTTAGCTGCAGCATTTCTTGTTCCCATTGGCACCTTAAGTTGGCCCGTTGAATCATCATATGGTCTCATTCTTCACGCAACACCAGATACTGGCTTGAATGGTCAGTAGCCATTACTGGATGTGCCAACAACTGTTCATGGGATGCTTACAGATATGACACGCAAAACAATGCACTTTGATCATGCCAACACACTGGTCGAGTTGGCATCACTGTGAGAAAGTCAACAACAAAATGGCACGTGAATAAGAGGAGCACAGATGAGGCCCCAATGCTTGCTGTGTGATAAGAGCTTCTGGTGCACCGCTCGACACTGTAGCGGACCAGTCACAGTAGCGAATCGGCTCTGGGTTGACTCGGTCCACTATAAAGGGGGTCAGGCTTCCTCCTTCCCCCCCCCCTTTGGGCCCCTTCTCTCCCAACCCTCGCGCAAGGAGGAACCAGAGAGAGGGAGAGAAAAGGGGAGGCCACGGTGGCGGGGGTGGCGGCTGCCGGCGACAACGACGGCGGGTCTCGCAGCGGCAACAGCGAAGCCTCCTCCCTCTTCTTCTTCCTTTTTTCTTCTGTCGGTGGCGCCAAGAGAGCGAAAGAGAGAGAATGGAGAGATTGAGAAGGGGTTGAGAGAGGGGAGAGCTACCGGAGGGAGAGAGAGAGGACAGTACGGAGAGAGAGAGAACGAGAGAGGGGGTGGCGGGGTCGCGGCAATGGTGAGGAAGGAATAGGGGGGTGCGGGACACCTGCGCATGGACGAACAGGCGCCACGCACGCGTTCGCGGAGTCCTGGCTCGAGAGGGGGGTATTTCGGCTCAGCTACGCAGGGGGAGAGAAAGAACAAGAGGAAGGGAGACGAGCGTGAGAGTGAGCGAGAGAACGAGGGAGAGAGAGAGATGAGATCGGAGAAGAGAGAGCATACAAAGTGGGGAGGGGAAGAGGACAAACCAACGGTGGATCGGGGTTTGCTCTGATACCAGATGATGCAGGATGGGAGAGGGAAGAGAGGGAGGGATTAGAGGGAGGGAAGGAGGGGGAGGAAGAAGGCCAACAGGGGGGCTACGTGCCCAACAAATCTCTCATCTTTTTTCTTCTTGCATTCAATACCCCAAAAGTGGAGGTTACATGTGCATTTAAAGAGGAGTGGCCCTCCTCACACACACCAAAGACCAAAATGCCCTTTTATAAAAAGGGTAACCTAAGGACTCCCAAAAGTGTCCCAACTCCTATAGGCCCATGGACTGAAACAACTAAAGACCCAAAAATCTACATAAGAAAATATAAAAGACTCTTAATAAAGACCTTACTTAAGACTTAGGAAACCCAAAAGACTTGAACTTAATTATTTTAATGACCCTAGGAATTTGTAAAGCCAAATAAAGTTACAACCATTGGGTCTTTTAATGGGTCAAATAAAACATAATAAAGACTTTGATTTAGCCACCCTTCATTTTCCGTCAGAAACCAAACCAGCTGTCCTCAAATATCTACAGCTTCCAAGAAATAAACAATTACATAAATATCCTTACTAAGGGAGAAACAAACGACAACTTAAACGATCTATACTGCCCCCACTTTCTACATATATAAACACAGACGTATAAAGAACATGAAATTCAAATTATACTGATCGTAAGGGACCATCAACAGCAGTGTAACTATTAATTATCTTGATGGGCTAAAGCAAGAAAAGAAGGTTTATATTTCTTATTGTTCTTTCAAAGCCAAGAATAGAGACATCATTATTGCAATGTAAATGAAATAATAGGATTTCTCCAGTACTAATTACTAAAAAGAAGAAGGAACTTGATGAAATAAAGGACACTTGTGCTAAGGCTAAAAGCACACTGGATCTCTAACCAATATAATGCAAATTGCAGAGAAATCAACTGCCAAGGTATGGCAATTCGGGACTCACCTTTCAATGTCATCCAGAATAATAATGCTTAACTGAGATTTGTAAGCATCTTCAAAGATCTATAAGTAGAACACAAATGTAGTCAGTTGATGAAAGATGTTGCAAAAATCAATCAGCTTGGACACATTCAGTAAGGGAATGATTGATAAATTAGGAGCACTTTGTGGTTCACAAAGTTATCATACAATGACGAGTAATCCAAGACAAGAAAGCCAGAGATACTTCAGTAACTTTGAGCACTGTTCATAAACAACTCAATCAACACAGACTTAAGGATGCTCAGACAAACCTTAACAATTTGAGCAGATTTGCTACCCTCACTCAGACCAATCATTGACTCTGCTGAGATCTATTCACACATATAGTAAATGTCAAACATGAGCATCTCATTTGGGAAGAAAAAGGAATTATAACATCCTTAAACTTGAGAAAAAACTTACTATTTTCACATAGGGGAAGTCACTGTCAATACCAATTGTAGCAGCCATAGCAGTCTTACCACTGCCAAAAATGAAAATTAATATGACAAATGACTTAACTAAGGTATCAAAAGATAACAGAAGTTAAAAGTTTACCTGCCAGCAGGACCCTCCAAAAGGCAAGTAAGAAGTGGGCTGCCTTTGCTCCCTTTGACTTGCTCCACCAGTGACATCGCTCTTTCATATATATGTTTATGCCTCTCTCCACACTCCACAATGCCGTTCAACCTGTAAGCCATGATGGTCATTTGATCAATGTATCCAAGAGAAAAGGCAAATGGAGAAATGAAGCTACAGAGATGAAGACAGATCCACATTAGATAAACTAAATTTCAATTACCTTGAAAATCATCACTAATTCAACACAATGTAGTGGTCAACCTCTAGATATAAAAGGGATTAAGGAAATAATGACAAACATGAGATCTATGGTCTCACGTAAGTAACAAGTTATTTTAATGCAACCACATGTCAACAACCTACAAGAAACACATAAAAGATTTGACCTGCAGACGGTTGCACAGGTCCATAAATGATGAAACAGTGTCCTTGGCAACCCCTACCCCCACCCCCAGCTAATCATGGAAGGTGGAATCAGCCAATCCCGATCGATTCCTATAGGAATCTGATCCCCATGGGGCTTGTTGGGGGAGAGGGTGGAGCATGGTCCAGTCCAGGCCAATTTCCAATTGGCCTGTGTCGGACGTGGAATTTTAAGAAAAAAACAAACAACACACACCACACAATGTGTGAATTGGCACGGACTTTTTTTATGTAGACGATGACGAAATATGTCGCGGTCGATATCTTCCCTCGCGGGATAGATATGTGGCGTACTGCCGCCGTGTGTATACACACGTGTATATATATTGCGGGCATGCCAGTCTGTAAAAACAATCAATTTCGAAATTCACTTAATGCGAGTATTTACTTGTCAATTTATTAGACAGTGTTTATTCCGCGTGATTTCATCAGACGATTGGGATATTGTGTACTGAACCCCGCTGACCGCAGTCACCGTACATTTACATCGAGCATAACTCGAACACCTTTGATACCCTGCCGTTTCAGCCTCGCTTTCGTTGTACACCGCTTGATAATACACTGACCCAGGAACAAAAGACATTTTTACAACATTTACCCCATGTGGGAATTTGTTTTAATATTCCCTTTAACCCAAATTTGGCTGGGTAGAGGGGGTAAAAAAATGTCATTTATACCTTGGACCTTTTTTCTAGACACAGAGACAATTTCCCAACATTTCTAGGTATAATTGCAATTTACGGAAAAGAATACAAACAGAATATTCCATGAGAATGTTTATTTTCTCATGGTACATGATTTTTCTAAGACATAGGTCACATCAAGGTTTGCCGGATCGGAATCGGGAGGCGAATCGGATTTTTCTTGATCCGATTCGATTCCCCCGAATTGACCCGAATCGATCCGAATCGAATCGATTCTCATGGATATAATATATATTATATATATAATACTAGATCTCTACCCGTGCCATGCACGGTTTTTTTAATATATATTTATTTTATTAAATTTATAAATTATAAAATTAGATTTAATTCACTTATTATTAATAATAATAGAGGAGTGTTGCAATTAAAATATATAAAACATATAAAAAATTCCTAACTCTTAAAACTTTAATAGAACCTATAATTTAACAGTACAAAATAGATCTCTACCTGTGTGATGCACGGAAAGTTTTAAATTTGATCAAATATTGATTTTAATTAATATATTTAAAGTTATATATTAATAATATTTAAAATTTTGGAAAATATAAAGAAATTTTCAAATTTAAAAATTTGATAAGATTACTATTATGAAGTGCAAACAAATTTAGTCTTTTACACTTTCATTTGCACTATATATATCCTTCCTTACGTAACACTATAGATTATGTTTTTGATAAATATGTATAATTCATCTACTTTCATGTGCTTGATTTGAATGTATAAAATACGATGTAATTATAATAAATATTTAAACAAAATATTCTCTAAACATGAGTGCTGATAATAGATATTTAGGTTTTTTGAAAATAAAAATCTTTAGAATTCTAAAAAAAACATAATGTCAAAGATAATCAAAACAAAAGATTAACATATTTCAATAAATATTTTTTTATTTTTCAATAACATGATGAGTGCTGATCATAGAAATTGTAAATGTTTTACAGTCTCTATAAGTTTTTATATAATAATTTTTGATAAATCGCATGTTAAATTTGTAAATTTTAAGGCATTAAATAATCTACAAACTTGCACCAATTTATGTTTCGTTCTATCATAAAGTCCACACCATATAAATCTAAAAATGAATATGAAATGGCTCTAGCTAGATCATGTTACGTTTTTAATTTTAGATTTTTAAATTAAATTTAAAAATTACTGGTAGAAAAACACAATGGTCGACATTACTTTATTTTTAAGAAAAAATCAATCTCATATCTTAGTTCTGATGTAATAATATCTTTATTATGCTTTTTGCATTCAAGGATATGCAAAGCAGCAGCATATCTTTGAATACACGGAAAAAACTTATAATGTTTAGAAATTAATAAGTTGAATAAAATATTTTATAAATATTTATAAATTTAAATATAAAAGTTATCTTACTATAAAACGTAAAAAGATGTGACGATAGATTTTTTATGCGTGGACTGTTTAGTAATTAGGGATTTTTCATACATTAACATCTTTAAGAGGAATATTTTTTTCGAACTTTACCCATTTATTTTTATTTTATTTTTGATATTCTAATAAAATTTTTATTTTATTTTTTTATTCCAATATTGTTAAGCCAGGGTTGCTTGATGTTTCAGACATTCATAAAGATAAATGTACCCACAAATTAAGGCCAACTGTTAATGAATTCATCAAAGATTAAGTTTGATAATAAGTCAAATCAACTTAATGTGATATGAAATAAACTAATTAAAATTAATTTGACTTTCACTGAATTAGAATAATCCTCATTATTTTATCAAAAGAGACTCTTACTTTTAATTATCATGCAAAAAGAAATTTACACTTAATGCATAACACTAAACCATACTGTGTGATTTCATAATACTAAACTTCATATAAATTTACCACATCTCCATATGTATTTAGAAAAGTGGGAGTTTAAAAGATAATTTTCGAAACTTTCTGGGTCCTTACGTAGCGATGGGGAAAAACTTATCCCGCGCAACCCCTCTTGTACCTTCCCAGACAGAGGAGGACCGAGTTGCATGTATATCCTAATTATTCTTTGTTTATTTGGAAGAGAAACTCACCCGTAGAAGTAGTGGATGGATTAGTGTGCAGAGGAAGATGCGGTCCAACGGAACAGTTGACAGGCGGAGGGATGGGAAGCGTGCATGCGACGGTGCTGGTTCCTCTCGAGCGGGACCCCCGCGCAACGGGCGGCGTGATAGTTAGCAGACGGAGGGCTTCGGGCTGCCGTGGGCGGTTGCAGGGTGCAAAACTGGTTCATCAACACGAAGGGAAGGAGCGGTTATGTGTGATGCTTTCCGTGTCCGGTGCAGCGACGGTGGCGGCGTTCCCTCGTGGCTTTGTCCAACATGGTCACTGCCGGTCCTCATACTACGTCGGTGCTGCCTGTGGAGGAGGGGGATAGGCAAAGTGGTTTTGAACCACATGGGCTTGGTGACAGAGATCTCTCTCAGTGGCTCCATGGGTATGGCAGAGGAGGGGGTTAGAAAGCCATGCACGAAGAAGAAAACTACCGGAAGAGAATGACGTAAAATTTCTGTGCAGGAGAGGGTAGTTGCAGCGCCACGGAGAAGATGAGTTTGTGAAAGAGAGAGAGATTTGGGAGAGACGGGTTGATTTTTTGTACACAGGAAAGAAGAGGGGGTGGGAAGTGGGATGGCAGTTGAGAGGAGAGAGAGAGAGAGAGAGCGGAGGTTAGAGAGAGATAGAGGGGGTGGAAGTGAGATGGCAGTTGAAAGGAAGAGAGAGAGAGCGGAGGTTAGAGAGAGATTTGGGAGAGACATTTGTTTTTTTTGCGCAGAGAAAGAGAGAGAGAGAGGGGGTGGGAAGTGCGGCAGCAGCTAAAAGGAGAGAGAGAGAGAACGGAGGTTAGAGAGAGATTTGAGAGAGAGAATTTGAAGAGGTTGCTGACGTGGCTTCTTAGAATGGCAAGGTTAGGATTGAATTTTAGTATATATATAGATATCATATATATGAATTTATAATGTATAATATATATTATACCCATGATATAATATTATTATATATATGAGGCGAATCGAACCGAATCGATGGAATCGAGAATCGGGTTTTCCATGATTCGCCCCGATTCGGGAGAATCGGGCCGATCCGATTCGATCCGCCAAACCATGGGTCACATGACACTTTGGGGTTTATACATCACATTTTACCCCAAGTTTACAATTTACAAATGAGGAAAATACTTCTTTATAAAAGTGCTCGAGGTTGAGGTCCCGAACATGGCACTATCTTCTTCACCTGGAGTACTCTTCCGGACGCCGGCCTTCAAAACTTGGAGAGCTTGGAGGGGTCTTCAACAAGTGGTCTCACAAAGACCCACCCTTAGCCAATCCCATGCAAGGACTTCTTGAGGGCCAATGGAAGAAGCCCAAGTGTGCCACCAACCCTTCAAAGGCCCATCTCCATGAGTGCCCAATGGGTGGAGGCCAAGTGAGAGGAGGGACAAGAGCTCCCCAATGGATTGATGCACAATGGGTGTATGCCAATTGGATTTTTTTTTTGGCCAAGTGGTTGATGCCCAATGGTCCATCCCTTAGAGGGAGCCCCTCCCCATCCTTTTACAAAAATTGGATGGGGAGGGAAGGAAGAGAACCGGAAGTGGGGTACCTCCGGTTTGGGCCCTTGGACTGGAGGTACCCACCTTCGGTGGGTTGGAGGGGGTACCGGAGGTACCCCCCCTTGGGTCTGGGAAGGGGGGTAACTGGAGCCCCCCCTCCCCCTCCGGTTGGAGAGTGGTGATGGGGTGGGGTGGTCCGGAGGTGGGGTGAGCCGGAGGTGGGGGCCAACTAGGAACCTCCAGTTGGGGGTCCCCCAACCGGAGGTGGGAAGTGAGGGGGGGGGGGGGGGGGGGGGGGGGGATGGCCCCCATCCTCTATAAAAGGACCCCCCCCCCCCCCCCCAACCTCCCATCTCCATGCAAGCAATCGGAGGGTGGCATTTTTTTGTAATTTGAAGACTTCTCGGGAGCATTTTGCAAAGGGGAATCTTCTGGGGTATTTTTGTAAAAGGTGAGTTTCTCATGGGTTTGTGTAATTTGGTGGTTTGGTGGATTTGATGGATTTTGGGGAATTGTTTGGTTTGAATTTAGGGGTTTAGGTGGATTTTTGGATTTTGTGAGTTGGATAATTTCTGGATTTGTTCCAAGGACTTTGATGGATTTTTTTTTTTTTTTGGCCTTTGTGGCATGTTTGGGACTTTGGGTATTTTGGGTTTTGGCATTTTCAGGATTTGGCCTTTTGTGGCTTTTCTGGATTTCTTGGGGTTTGTGGGTTTTGGGCCATTTCTGGAGGTTGAGTGTAACGTCGCGTGCTTTTTAGATCCTTATGGATCATGTGTGTGATGGTTGTGATGGCCATTGTGAGGCCAGTGTGGTTTGGACGTGTGGTGTGCGCAGGTGTGGTGCAGGTTTGGTCCTGAAACAAGATAGGACCTGCTGCAGTTGATTAGGAGTTGACGGCCAAGGTGTGGTCGTTGACTGGTTTGGCGTCCATCGAAGGTGACGCCAACCTTATGAACTTAACGGAATGCTATGTGGACGTTCATGGTGGCGGTTTCCCTAAACGGCATTAGGGTTGACGCCAACCTGTGCGACCTGCAGAATATAGGTCTACCCGAGGACAGTTTCCTCAGCTCATTCTCCCTCTCCCTTGCCCTGTTTTCATGCCCCTTACTTCCCCACTACTTCCAACGGTTGTAAAAGGATAATTGGAGGAACGTGGAACGTGAGGTGGTGACGAATCGGCCAAGGAAACGCCGGAACGTAGTGTAATTGCCGTAGGAGCTCGCGGAGGGTTCGGTGTGGATCGGGAGAATTTAGGAGGTTTAAGTGCGTATTGAGGTAGGAATGATCCCTTTAGTCCCTATAGGTTGTGATAATGCATCTGGAACGCATGAATCTGCATGTTAATTTGTTTTTTGGGTAATGGTATCCTGCGGGGTAAATGGGTGGTTTGAGCAATTTAACAATGGAAACATGTTGTTTCGAGTTGATTAGGATTCATGCATGCTAGAGAAGGTGATTCCTCGTATTTTTCTATTAGTTTTAGGGCTGGGAATACCTGAGGTATCAGCCCAGGGTTTCTGTGAAGTTGATGGCCGAAGATCTTGGCGTCAACATCGATTGACGCCAGGTTCTTCAGCTGGGAGATTAACGGCCAGATACCTTGCCGTTTACATCCCATCGACGGCAGTCGATGTTGCCGTCAGCATGCTTTTGGTTTAAATATTGATATATTGAATATTTGTTGATATCGAGCGGTGCAATGATAATTGTGGTGCACCTAGTACTCGTGGTTTCTGAGATTAGCGTACTGGGTACGCAATTGGCTGGTTCTTTACGTGTTTACGTTGTTCACGTGTAATGGACTACTAGTGCACGCGGTTACGTGAGTCTTCACGTGGTTTGTGTGTGACGTGCACGTGTTTTGTGTACGTGGCAAGTAGTACGACGCCTACCGTGGTTACCTCTCCAGTTGGGTGCCCCAGGTTCTCTGTGAGCCAGGCTATTAGCTCGGGGCTTTGTCCCGGTACTTGTGTTGTACCGTCGAGGTCTGTGTCGTCTGACCTGGACACCCTCACTCCTGTGTTTGAGTTGTACGTCCGGCTGAGGAAAGATGACAGTGGGACAGTGACTGCCGTACTTGTCTTTTAGTCACTTGTAGCGCGCTCGTAGTTGGGGTACGGACACCAGTAGTCGACATTGGTCCCCACTAGTCCTTTTCCAGTGCCTCACTCTAGCGAGCCCAGGCCAGGGTCTCTAGAGGTGCTAGGCATGGGCCTGCGACCGTGTGGTCCGCAGGTGGGGGTGTTTAGTTGGTCTCCACAGTTGCTTGACTTTTTCACGTGGAGCGGCAGTTGGACCTTTCGTCCGTGGCTGAGACTGAGAGGTAGACCTGTGTTAGCTTGTCCGAGTCATCTCTGGTGTCGCGAACCAGTTCAAGTGGCTCGTGTTTGGCTGTCTCTACTTTAGCTTGTACACTTGTACTGGTTTGCCGTTTAATTATTACAGTTGTTTTCGTAGTCGGCAGACGGTGAGTACTTTTACAGCTTTCATATCCTGCTTAGCTATTCTATAAATTGTTGGTACTGTTTACTGCTTTTGTACCTGTGTTTTTGGTTTGCTCGGTTTTGGGGGAGTTCCCTACTGAGCCAGTGACTAGTGAGGCTCACCCCTACCCCCACATGTGACTCGACCGTCGTCCAGTTCAGAGCCGTGTCGTAGCGGTGCAGGGTCAGTACCTCCAGCAGTGTAGTCCAAGGTTTGCTATATCGGATCTCGGCTTCGTCTCGGGAGGGTCAAAGAGAAGAGATCTCGAAGAGATCTCGGTAAGATCTCGGGAGATCAGGATAACATAAAAGTGTGGATCACATAGGTTCACATAGATAATTCCTTAAGGAACATAGATAATTGCATACATTCCCAAGTCTCAACTCTGGATGACATAAGTTCACATCATGGTTTGCTGGAGCGGCGATTTGGACCGAATCGGGTTCGCCTTGATTCTATCTGATTCGTATGAAATCGATCCGATTCGCATAGGATTATTATATATATATTAATATAACACAGATAAATAAATAAAGAAACTAGGAAGTGAATTCTCATGAGTTTGGATGATGATAGTTTATGTTTGACCAAATCTTGAGAGGTCTCAAACAGACTAAGTGCTGTCAGTAGGAGAGTGGCTCCCTTGGAGAAGTCACATACACGTTTGACTTTTTTTACCGGACTTTGAATTTTTAGTGTTCCATGTGGTTTATTTGAATTATCAAATTTTTAGATAGGCTAAATTATGAGAGATTAGAAAGTTAGCATTTCGCTAAAATCACCAAAATCATGATTTTCTTCTTCGATGGGAGAGTTGACTTTTTATTGATAAGAGATATGATTTTTTTGATATTTTTATTGGATTCAAATGGGGGGTACTTCCTTATTTACATGTAATATCTTAAGAAATTACTTAAATGATATTCAGGTAAATAAGGGGATCCTGACAACCCTACCTGACTCATCTCGGCCTTCTCGTTTCTCGGGAAGGGGCCGAGACCGATATTCTCGCGAGATCTCGCGAGAATCTTACGAGATTGCATACCATGGTGTAGTCTCAGTAGTGCAATGTAGTAGTAGCAGTGTAGCAGCAGTAGTGTAGTTAGTTGTTTACTTTCTTCAGTTGTACCTCGGGGTATGCCACAGGCCCTTGTACTTTCTTTCATTTTTGTGAAGATATGACTATGTAAACTTGTGAAATATATATATAGATTGGTGTGTTCCTTTGTGTTTACACGGACTGTGGTTTGGTATCCCTTGCGAGGCTTCGGCCCGTTCGCGGGAGGTGGACTCGGATCAAGTACGTTATCGGTTTAACGGGTTTGGTCGAGGAGTTCTGCCACAGTTGGTATCAGAGCAAGGTTCGTGTTAATATAAGGGAACTAGAAAGATACATAGCATTATTTTGGTCTTTGTACACTGCTGGTAGGGGCCCTGGTTTCTGATAATTTGTTGTTTTGATTTTTGTTTGATGTTTTGTTTATATAGAAATTTGAAATGGCTGATAGAAGAGATTGGGGTGGTGGAGGAGATGATCCAGAGGAAAGTACTCAGCGTATGATAGAGAGGATTTGGGAGAGCCTCACTGATATCCAAAGGAGGATGGATCAGCAGGCGCCGGTACCACCGGTTGCAGTGCCACCTGGGGACGGAGAGACTGTACCTATAGTTCCAGTTCCACCACTGCCAGGAGTGGAGGTGCCTTTTGCAGCACCTGTGCCACCACCACCAGTGTTATTAGCAGAGGAACCAGTAATGCAAGTTGAGAAATTTCTGAGATTGCAGCCGCCTACTTACTCAGGAGGGTCGAATCCAAATACAGCGGAACATTGGGTCCATGAGATTGAAAGAGTCTTTGCGACCATGAGATGTCCGGCAGCATATAAAGTTGTGCTAGCTGCCTATCAGTTTAGGGGTTTTGCATTAGAATGGTGGTGATTGAAGATGCAGACCACCTTTGCAGGCAAAACAGAAGAGGCTATCACTTGGTCGGAATTTCTTGATGTATTTAACGATACATTCTTTCCGATTCAAGTACATCAAGTGAAGAGAGAGCAGTTTCGGACACTCCAGCAAGGTAACTCTTCAGTTTTAGAGTACCAGATGAGGTTTATGGCACTTAGCCGATATGTGCCTTATGTAGTATCGGATAATAATATGATGGTTGAGTATTTCATTAGAGGTTTGAGAGTAGAGTTGCAGGATGCAATAGTACCTCTCATGTGTAAAACAGTGGAAGAAGCAGCTCAGAGGGCAGCTACGTTGGAGAGGTCTATTCGGACTCGTCAGGTGGGCGAGTCAGGTTCAGGTAGTTTTCGGCTACCGCAGCAGTCAGTGGTGCGAGTAAGGGTAAAGCACCAGCAGGACCTTCTTCATCAGGCTTTGGTAAATGGGGCCAGAAATTGAAGCAAGCATTTAAAGGTAAAGGAAGAGGATGGGGAGGTCGTCAGCAATTTTAGCAAGGTCGTGGTAGGCCAGAGGTGTGGAGTCGCAGCAGAGTACTGCCAGGCAGCCCATTATTCCACCAGGTATAGATGTTATAATTGCAATCAGCCGGGACATTTGATTCGTAATTGCCCATATCCAAGAGAATATGGGTATGGAAGAGGTGTGCAGCAGCAGCCGCAGCAGTTTCAGCAGCCACAGGCAGGTCGAGGCAGAGGAGCACCGCAGCAGCGAGGAAGAGGCCGGGTTATGGCTATCACCCGAGCCCAGGCGGAGGCATCGAATATGATAGAAGGTACTTTACCTCTTTATGACTATTCAGCAAGAGTTTTATTTGATTCGGGTGCTTCTCATTCTTTCATTTCCGAAGAATTTTTGGATTGCATGACTCATCCTTTAGAGGAAAAGTCTTGTGAGTTAGTAGTGGAGGTTTCCTCGGGTGAGTTCCTGCTCACTTCAAGCTATATAGATGAAGCTCCTGTTATGATTGAAAGGAACCAGATGCCGGGTCGGTTATATGCCCTGCAGTTGACAGATTATGATATTATTTTGGGTATGGATTGGCTTGAGACTTATGGAGCAATGCTAGATTGCAGAAAGAAAAGGATCAGATTTTGTCATCCTAATGGTGCAATATTTGAATATCAAGGTATGCCTTTTTATATCTCTAAGTTTCTAATTTCTGCAATTAGAGCTAGAAAGTTGATAAATGCTGGATGTGTGGTTTATTTAGCCTCGATAAGTCTGGTAGAAGCTAGTCAGTCAGTTGAAGCAGTTCCCGTGGTTAGGGAATTTGCTGATATTTTTCCTGAAGATTGCCTGGTTTAGCTCCACATAGAGAGGTGGACTTTACCATTGAGTTGTTGCCAGGTACCATGCCGATCTCTAAAGCTCCATATCGGATGGCACCAGCAGAACTTAAAGAATTGAAAAAGTAATTAGAAGAGTTGTTGCAGAAAGGGTTTATTAGACCAAGTCTTTCCCCGTAGGGAGCGCCAATGTTGTTTGTGAAAAAGAAAGATGGAAGTTTTCGTATGTGTATTGATTATAGAAAGTTAAATGATGTGACCATTAAGAATAAGTACCCGTTACCGAGAATAGATGATCTGTTTGATCAGTTGCAATCAGCAAAGGTATTTTCTAAAATTGATTTGAGGTCCGGCCAAGGTTTGCCATATCGGATCTCGGCTTCGTCTTGGGAGGGTCAAAGAGAAGAGATCTCGAAGAGATCTCGGATAGATCTCGGTAAGATCTCGGGAGATCAGGATAACATAAAAGTGTGGATCACATAGGTTCACATAGATAATTCCTTAAGGAACATAGATAATTGCATACATTCCCAAGTCTCAACTGTGGATGACATAGGTTCACATCATGGTTTGCTGGAGCGGCGATTTGGACCGAATCGGGTTCGCCTTGATTCGATCCAATTCGTATGAAATCGGTCTGATTCGCATAGGATTATTATATATATATTTAATATAACACAGGTAAATAAATAAAGAAACTAGAAAGTGAATTCTCATGAGTTTGGGTTATGATAGTTTATGTTTGACCAAATCTTGAGAGGTCTCAACAGACTAAGTGCTGTCAGTAGGAGAGTGGCTCCCTTGGAGAAGTCACATGCACGTTTGACTTTTTTTACCGGACTTTGAATTTTTAGTGTTCCATGTGGTTTATTTGAATTATCAAATTTTTAGATAGGCTAAATTATGAGAGATTGGAAAGTTAGCATTTCGCTAAAATCACCAAAATCACGATTTTCCTTCTTCGATGGGGAGTTGACTTTTTATTGGTAAGAGATTATATTTTTTGATATTTTTATTGGATTCAAATGGGGGTACTTCCTTATTTACATGTAACATTACTTAAATGATATCAAGTAATAAGGGGATCCTGACAACCCTGCCTGAAGAGATCCTGACAACCCTACCTGACTCATCTCGGCCTTCTCGTTTCTCGGGAAGGGGCCGAGACCGATATTCTCGCGAGAATCTCGCGAGATTGCTTACCATGGGTCCGGGTACCATCAGTTGAGAATTAAAGAGGAGGATATAGATAAAACAGCATTCAGAACCAGATATGGTCACTATGAGTTTGTGGTTATGCCATTTGGGCTGACCAATGCTCTTGCAGGTTTTATGAATCTGATGAATAGAATTTTTCATCCGTATTTAGACCAATTCATTGTGGTCTTTATTGATGATATTCTGATTTATTCAGCATCTGAAGAGGAGCATGCAGCTCATTTGAGGTTTACCCTGCAGTTGTTAAGGGATAATCAGTTGTTTGCTAAATTCAATAAGTGTGAATTTTGGTTGAAAGAAATTCAATTTTTGGGTCATGTTATCTCAGCTAAAGGAGTAGCAGTGGACCATAGTTGTCAAGGCGACAAAGCGACCAAGGCGTTTTTGGGCTCATTGTGCGCCTAAGCGCTTAGGCGCCCGCCTAAGCGGCGCCTAGGCGCTAAAGATAACAGAGTGACAGTGTGTGTGACTGTAAGAGAGAGAGGAGTGACTCAGTGACCGTGAGAGAGAGAGAGGAGGGGGTATCGGTGGGACTGTCACAGAGTGACAGTGTGTGGAGATAGAGAGGGGGGGGGGGGCAGGACAGGTTGTGTGTGTGTTGTGTGACCGTGAGAGAGAGAGAGGAGGGGGTGCCGGTGGGACTGTCACTCTGTGACAGTGTGTGTGAGATAGAGAGGAGAGGGGGGGGACTGTGTGGTGTGTGTTGACCGTGTGAGAGAGAGAGGAGGGGGTGCCGGGGGACTGTCACTCTGTGACAGTGTGTGTGAGATAGAGAGGAGAGGGGGGGGACTGTGTGTGTGTGTGTGACCGTGTGCGAGAGAGAGGAGGGTGGTGCGGTGGTAGCGTGGGACTGTCACTCTGTGACAGTGTGTGTGAGATAGAGAGGAGAAGGGGGGTGGGACTCTGTATGTGTGTGTGGACTGTGAGAAAGAGAGAGGCAGAGGGGGGCGGGACTCATAGAAGGCAGGATCGGAATCGGGATCGGGATCGACCAGGCTCGATCCGATCCTGGATCGGATCGGATCGCAAGATCCCATGGATCCAAGGGAAGTCTGGCCGATCCTGGATCGGCCAGTTTATAAAATGGTTTTTTTTGAGGAAAAAATTCAGAAAATTCAGGAAAAATAGAAAAAAACAGCAAAAATGAGGGAAAATCTGATAAATTGAAAGAACTAATATTTACATAAAAAACCAATCATACATGCATTCATAATATATAAACATAAGATTTTGTGTATTATTACTACTATAATAATACAAGCAAAGTATAAAATATTAAAGACTTGGTGTATTATTAACCTGAATACCATTTAAGTAAATGTTAAAATTTGTAGTTTCATTTATTTAAGATATTACATGTAAATAAGGAAATATCCCCCATTTGAATCTAATAAAAATATTAAAAAATCACATCTCTTACTAATAAAAAGTCAACTCTCCATCCCAGAAGAAAATCGCAATTTTTGTGATTTTATCAAAGTAGCAACTTTCTAATCTCTCATAATTTGACATATTTAAAATTTTATAATTCAAATAAGTTAATAAAATACTAAAATCTAAAGTCCAACAAAAAAAAATCAAACGTGCATATGACTTCTCCAAGAAGCCGCTCTCTTACTGAACAGCACTAAGTCTACCTTAGACCTCTTAGGATTTGGTCAAACTAAGCTATCATCACCCAAACTCATGAGTGTCATGAGTTGGGTGATGGTAGCTCAATTTGACCAAATTCTAAGAGGTTTGGATGATGATAACTTAAGTTTGACCAAATCCTGAGAGGTCTCAAGCAGACTAAGTGCTGTCAGTAGGAGAGTGGCTCCATTGGAGAAGTCACATGCACGTTTGACTTTTTTTACCGGACTTTGAATTTTTAGTGTTCCATGTATTTATTTGAATTATCAAATTTTTAGATAAACAAATTACGAGAGATTAGAAAGTTAGCATTTCGCTAAAATCACCAAAATCGTGATTTTCTTCTTCGATGGGAGAGTTGACTTTTTAATGATAAGATATGATTTTTTGATATTTTTATTAGATTCAAATGGGGGGTACTTCCTTATTTACATGTAATATCTTAATAAATGAAACTACAAATACTAACATTTACTTAAATGATATTCAGGTAAATAAAGATCCTGACAACCCTGCCTAAGAGGATCCTGAAGGTAGCCTGAGGGAATTGACCTGGATCAGTCTGGATCGACCTGGATCAGTCTGGAATCGGTCGATCCCTGCTTGATCCAGTCGATCCAACTCGATTCTGGCCGATCCAGCTGGAAGTTTGCCGATTCAGGGACTTCCCCCCCAGAATCGGATCCATAGCCCTCGATCCGATCTAGGATCGACCGATTCTGGGTCGATCCTAACGATTTTGCCTTCCATGGCGGGACTGTGTGTGTATGTGTGTGACTGTGAGAGAGAGAGAGAGGAGAGGGGGGGCGGGAGAGTGTATGACAGTGTCTGTGTGAGAGAGAGAGAGACAGAGAGAGAGAGAGAGGCAGAGAGAGAGAGAGAGGGGAGTGACCGTGAGAGAGAGAGACTGAGAGAGAGAGAGGGGGTGCCGGTGGGACAGAGAGAGAAAGAGGGGAGTGACCGTGAGAGAGAGAGAGACTGAGAGAGAGAGGCAGAGAGAGAGAGAGGGGGTGCCGGTGGAACAGAGAGAGAGAAGGGGTGTCGGTGGGCAGTGACCTCTTCCAACGGCCTCCTCCGGGAACTAGGGAAGGGGAGGGGAGAGCGTGACAGGGAACTAGGGAAGGGGAGATGGGGGGAGCGTACCTCCTCCGGCAGCAGCGACCTCCTCCGGCGGCGGCGCGACCTCCTCCGGCGGCGAGACCTCCTCCGGCGCGGAACCCTACCTGGGTTGGACTCGGGGGGCAAGGCGGGGGTGGGAATGGGAAGACAGGGTCGCGAAGGGGAGTCGGGGCGAAGGGGGGGATATAACCGGGGATCCGATCCACTAACTAAAAGACCCGGAGGCCATCTCAAGGCGCGCCTTGGGCCGCCTTCCCCGCCTTGGCGTCGCCTTTTTCCAGTCCACTTAGGCGGCCCACTTAGGCGACCCCCAAAAGCCGCCTTGGCGCCTTGGCGCCGCCTTGACAACTATGCAGTGGACCCAAGTAAAGTGGAAGCAGTGATGAAATGGGAAGTGACTAAGACAATAACTGAGATTAGAAGTTTTCTGGGATTGGCAGGTTATTATAGCCCTTCATACAAGATTTTTCTAAGATTGCGGCACCTATGACCAAGTTGACCAGGAAAGGTGTGCCATTTGTGTGGTCTGGTGAATGTCAGAAAAGTTTTATGGAATTGAAGAAGAGGCTTACAATAGCACCCATATTGACATTACCGGCAGGACGTGGTGGTTTTGTGGTATATACAGATGCTTCAAGGAGAGGACTTGGTGCAGTGTTTATGCAACATGGCAAAGTGATAGCTTATGCATCTAGGCAATTGAAGCCAACAGAAGAGAATTATCCCACTCATGATTTGGAATTGGCAGCAGTTGTGTTTGCCTTGAAAATGTTGAGGCATTATCTGTATGGCGAGAGATTTGAGATCTTTACAGATCATAAAAGCTTGAAGTATATCTTCTCGCAGAAGGATTTAAATCTTCGTCAGCGCAGATGAATGAATATTAAAGGATTATGATTTTAGTTTGGCTTACCATCCGGGTAAGGCCAATGTTGTAGCAGATGCCTTGAGCAGAAAGGCATATATAAATCTGATGATGATTAAAGAGTGGAAGTTGTATGAAGAGATAGTGGAGAACTCCTTGTATGTGCCCAGTAGTCAGCGACGGGCAGCATTAGTTGCTAGTGTTGTAGAGCCGTCCTTGTATTGACAGATTGTTGAGGCTCAGAAAGCAGATGTAAATTTAGCTGAAATTGTAAAAATGGAAGGAGTTACCATTGATGATAATTGTGTGGTTAGGCTCAGAGGCAGGTTATTTGTTCCAGCTGAAAGAGAGGTGAAGCAGCGAGTGTTGGAAGAGGCTCATAAATCTAGGTACACTATCCATCCGGGTAGTACTAAAATGTACCACGATTTGAGGAAGCATTTCTGGTGGCCTCGTATGAAAAAGGAAATAGCGGAATTTGTTGCAAGATGTGCTATCTGTCAACAAATTAAAGCAGAATATCAGAAGCCTGGAGGTCTATTGCAACCGTTGCCCATTCCACAGTGGAAATGGGATGATATTCCATAGACTTTTTGTGGCAGTTTTACCAAGATCGGGTTCCGACATAATGAAATATGGGTATTGTTGACAGATTAACTAAGGTGTGCAGATTAGTGGCAGTAAGTATGTCTTGGACAGTGGATAAATTAGCAAAAGTTTATGTTGAAAGAATTGTTCCATTGCATGGTATTCCGAAGACTATTGTGTCTGACAGAGATCCAAGATTAACTTCTAGTTTTTGGAGAAGTCTGCAGAAGGTAATTGGTACTGAGCTGAGATATAGCTCCGCTTATCATCCCCAGACAGATGGTCAGACAGAGAGGACTATCCAGACAATTGAAGATATATTGCGGGCTTGTTGTTTAGTTTGGGGAGGTAATTGGGAGCATCATTTGGGAATAGTTGAGTTTGCCTATAATAATAGTTATCATACCAGTCTTGGGATGGCACCATATCAAACCTTATATGGAAGGCCATGTAGAACCCTATTGAACTGGCATGAAGTGGGAGAAAGGCAATTAGTGGGTCCTGAATTGATTCAGCAAACTACAGAAGTAGTGAAGCTTATTAAGGAAAAATTGCAAGCAGCTCAAAGTAGCAAAAGAGTTATGCAGATATCCGGAGGAGACCACTTCAGTTTGAAGTGGGAGATTTTGTTTTCTTAAGAGTTTTCCCGAGTAAAGGTATTATGAGATTTGGCAAGACTGGAAAATTGAGCCCAAGGTATGTGGAACCTTTTCAAGTAATTGACAGAATTGGGGAAACAGCTTATAGGCTGGATTTGCCAGCAAATTTTGCGGATGTCCATGATATATTTCATGTTTCTATGTTAAGAAAATGCATTGAAGATCCAGCTCAAATAATCAGTTATCAAGGTGGTGACCTAAGGCCGGATATGACCATGCCAGAGTATCCGGTGCAGATCATGGATCGAAAAATAAAGAAGCTGAGAAATAAAGAAATTGAGCTAGTTAAAGTAAGATGGGAAAATAGATTGGGTGGTGAGGATACCTGGGAGTTAGCCGAGGAGATGGCTAAGGGGTATCCCTATCTGTTTGAATAAGGTTTTGTATTTCTTTTTAGATGATAGTACTTGTAAAAGTGTGTATGTTTAAGTTGTTTAAGTTTGAGTTGTGTTATGAATTTCGAGGTCGAAATTTTTTTTTTAGATGATAGTAATGTAACGTCGCGTACTTTTCGGATCCTTATGGATCATGTGTGTGATGGTTGTGATGGCCATTGTGAGGCCAGTGTGGTTTGGACGTGTGGTGTGCGCAGGTGTGGTGCAGGTTTGGTCCTGAAACAAGATAGGACCTGCTGCAGTTGATTAGGAGTTGACGGCCAAGGTGTGGTCGTTGACTGGTTTGGCGTCCATCGAAGGTGACGCCAACCTTATTAACTTAACGGCATGCTATGTGGACGTTCATGGTGGCGGTTTCCCTAAACGGCATTAGGGTTGACGCCAACCTGTGCGACCTGCAGAATATAGGTCTGCCGAGGAAGTTTCTTCAGCTCATTCTCCCTCTCCCTTGCCCTGTTTTCATGCCCCTTACTTCCCCACTACTTCCAACGGTTGTAAAAGGATAATTGGAGGAACGTGGAACGTGAGGTGGTGACGAATCGGCCAAGGAAACGCCGGAACGTGGTGTAATTGCCGTAGGAGCTCGAGGAGGGTTCGGTGTAGATCGGGAGAATTTAGGAGGTTTAAGTGCGTATTGAGGTAGGGAATGATCCCTTTAGTCCCTATAGGTTGTGATAATGCATCTGGAACGCATGAATCTGCATGTTAATTGTGTTTTTGGGTAATGGTATCCATGCGGGGTAAATGGGTGGTTTGAGCAATTTAACAATGGAAACATGTTGTTTCGAGTTGATTAGGATTCATGCATGTTAGAGAAGGTGATTCCTCATATTTTTCTATTGGTTTTAGGGCTGGGAATACCTGAGGTATCAGCCCAGGGTTTCTGTGAAGTTGATGGCCAAAGATCTTGGCGTCAACATCGATTGACGCCAGGTTCTTCAGCTGGGAGATTAACGGCCAGATACCTTGCCGTTTACATCCCATCGACGGCAGTCGATGTTGCCGTCAGCATGCTTTTGGTTTAAATATTGATATATTGAATATTTGTTGATATCGAGCGGTGCAATGATAATTGTGGTGCACCTAGTACTCGTGGTTTCTGAGATTAGCGTACTGGGTACGCAGTTGGCTGGTTCTTTACGTGTTTACGTGGTGTTCACGTGTAATGGACTACTAGTGCACGCGGTTTACGTGAGTCTTCACGTGGTTTGTGTGTGACGTGCACGTGGTTTTGTGTACGTGGCAAGTAGTACGACACCTACCGTGGTTACCTCTCCAGTTGGGTGCCCCAGGTTCTCTGTGAGCCAGGCTGTTAGCTCGGGGCTTTGTCCCGGTACTTGTGTTGTACCGTCGAGGTCTGTGTCGTCTGATCTGGACACCCTCACTCTTGTGTTTGAGTTGTACGTCCGGCTGAGGGAAAGACGACAGTGGGACAGTGACTGCCGTACTTGTCTTTTAGTCACTTGTAGCGCGCTCGTAGTTGGGGGTACGGACACCAGTAGTCGACACTGGTCCCCAGCTAGTCCTTTTGCAGTGCCTCACTCTAGCGAGCCCAGGCCAGGGTCTCTAGAGGTGCTAGGCATGGGCCTGCGACCGTGTGGTCCGCAGGTGGTGGTGTTTAGTTGGTCTCCACAGTTGCTTGACTTTTTCACGTGGAGCGGCAGTTGGACCTTTCGTCCGTGGCAGCGAGACTGAGAGGTAGACCTGTGTTAGCTTGTCCGAGTCAGTCTCTGGTGTCGCGAACCAGTTCAAGTGGCTCGTGTTTGGCTGTCTCTACTTTAGGTTGTACACTTGTACTGGTTTGCCGTTTAATTATTACAGTTGTTTTCGTAGTCGGCAGACGGTGAGTACTTTTACAGCTTTCATATCCTGCTTAGCTGTTCTATAAATTGTTGGTATTGTTTACTGCTTTTGTACCTGTGTTTTTGGTTTGCTCGGTTTTGGGGGAGTTCCCTACTGAGCCAGTGACTAGCGAGGCTCACCCCTACCCCCATAGGTGAGAGCGAGGAGGACGTTTCTCGACCGTCGTCCAGTTCAGAGCCGCGTCGTAGCGGTGCAGGGTCAGTACCTCCAGCAGTGTAGTCTCAGTAGTGCAATGTAGTAGTAGCAGTGTAACATCAATAGTGTAGTTAGTTGTTTACTTTCTTCAGTTGTACCTCGGGGTATGCCCTTCTTTCAGTTTTTGTGAAGATATGGCTATGTAAACTTGTGAAATATATATATAGATTGGTGTGTTCCTTTGTGTTTACACGGACTGTGGTTTGGTATCCCTTGCGAGGCTTCGGCCCGTTCGCGAGAGGTGGACTCGGATCAAGTACGTTATCGGTTTAACGGGCTTGGTCGAGGAGTTCCGCCACATTGAGGGTTTGTGGGTTTTTTGGCTTGTTTGGGCCATTTCCCTTTGCCTCACATGAATGTGGTTTTATACCATTTGTCCACGGAGAATTGGCTTTTATGGTAAAAAATAAATGTCTGTGTTATTTTCCCACAAACAAATAATTTTTATGGCCAACAACCTGGATCAAGTCATCAAACTGGATCAGTGGATCGGCTTGATCCCAGGCCAATTTAGTCATTAAAATATGAAATTGTTTTACCCCCCATCCCCATGCACCCATGCGAGCCCCCTTTTCCTTTCCCAGGCCCCCTCCCTCCACACCCCCCAATCCCCCGCCCGCGCTTTACTTTCCCCATGCCCCCCCACCTTCCTTCCCCCTTGCATATTGTTAACCCGTGTGACACATATTATGTAGATGACAAATTAAAATGATACGAAAATGTGACACATATATGTATATATGGATATGTATGTGTATGTGTGAACAAAAATGAGGGTAGCCATCAAGTGGTGCCAAGAAGGTGCCAAGGTGGTGCATGCAGAAAGTAAAAGGGCGAAGGGGGCGAGCTTGGGAAAATGGAAGGAGGAGGTTTTTCTTTCCCACTATTTTCTTTTCTTCTTTCACATCCTCTTCTTTGTCATTTTTTTATGATTTTTTAAAAATCCACCAAATCAAGTCGGGATCGGCCCACGGATATGTAATGATGTGGACCTCACCACAAAAACCCATGTCTCTCATGTGAACACTATATTTATTGTAAAGAAAATCTTGCAGCAATCTCAACAAACACGTAGCTAAGAAATCCCCTCCCATGCAAATTTCTGCTATATGTGTGATATCTGCCACCATCTCTTGAATCTACGTCTGCAAATAGGGCAATATCTGTTATACCACAATAAGAGTGAAATGCCTAAGGAAATTTATCCCTTCGACCCTTCCTGATCAAATGCCCTGCATAACCTTGGGATGTTGGACAATGAACCAAAGACTAAGACCCAAACTATCGATCTGCTATGATATTTCAACTTTATACCCTCTCCTCTGTCCCCATTGCCATTTATTCAATAATGTCAGGTTCTATGTATTCCTAATTCCTAAACCATCATCATCATTGCCCTTGCAGTTAGTCCCCTAATAGATATTATCCAATTTATCCTGCACTTTACATCTCTGAAGACACCGATCACTATCATGCCAAAGGAACCATCTCAAATAGGTTTCATCTTTTCTACCATAGCCCTGGGTACCTGGAAATGCAGACATGAAATAGATGCAAAAGTTGGAGAGGACAATCATGTACAGAGCTAACCAACACAGCAGGCGAGAAGTCACTTTCCACCCCCATCAACCTCCCATGTAGATATTACAGTTTCTCGGCTCTGTCCCACATCCTGAACAGAAACCAATGTAACAAGCACAAATAGAAAGGCAAGATAAGGTTGCCCTATATCAGGGATCCCAACCCGTAGAAGAAATCCCAAGTGTAAGAGAGAACTGAAAGGATCTGGTTACCAGAAGCCAAGAAGAACAGGAGATGCTGGAGAACAAAATACAGAATTCACCAGTTATAGAGGTAAAATATGATCAATGAATGAAGCCTTCTCTTCTCTAACACCTTCCTCCAAAATTTAAATTATTGATGAGGGTTTGTTTCTAAAAGAGCTCCTCATCAATGAAGGGAAAGCATCTGGACAGATGTGACTTGTAAGGAACAAATGTCCTTTCTATGCCATCTTACATAAGAATGGGGGGACCATTTTGTTGATTAAATTTGGTCCAGACCATGGTTTGATGGTGCGCCGATTCGGGGCGAATCGGGCTCGCCCTGATGCGCTCCGATTCGCCCCGAATCGGGGCGAATCGACCCGATTCGCCTGGAAACTGTTGGGCAGTCATGGCTGAAGCCCCAGTTTGGCCAGATTCGCATGGTTTTGATATTTTTTGGCTGTTTCTATGTTTACAACCTCTTGTGAAGAACATCATGTATAACTGATGATATTTATGGCATGTAATACTACATAAACATCCATTTTCATTCAATTGTATTGGAAATTGAGAACAAACTTCAAAGTATAAACATGAAATGTGAAACATGAAACTCAATTCCAATTGAAAAATACAATGAGACTCATATCAACTAAAAAGTACAAACCTGAAATTCAAATCCAAATACAAAGTACAATGAGTCTAGTATCCCCAATATCCCTGCTGATATGGATCATATGTACCCCACTGGAGTTGGACAGACTCATCCGACTCTGAGGGCAGCTCCCCAATAAGATGATAACTTTTGGTTCGAGACACAAATGAACGGAATTCATCCCAAGTCATCATGGTGTTGTATCTGCTCCGAAACTCCCTCACAAAGTGGTCCCACACCTCACATCCAGGACAGACTATCCTCAAACTCGCCATTTGCACATCCTCTGCAGAAGCATCAATCTGCTGAACAGGAACAGGAATAGGAACATGAACATGAACAAACGGAGGAGGATGAAAATATGGTGCTGGGTAGCCTGTGGTGGCGTACCCACTATAGCCACTAGAGTAGCCTGTGTCGGACTCTGGCTGATAACTATGTCCCCCATATCCATAGGATCCCACAGACTCATTTGTACTCATTCTTTCAAAATCAGATATCATAGTGTTATAGCTATCACTATCCACTGCTGCACCTTCTGCACGACCACCTCCCCTAACCCTTCGCCTTCTATTGTACTTCACTGGGCCGCCATGATGCTGCTCTCCGCTGTGAATGCTCCCCCATCTCCATCATTACCCCCGCCCCCTCCCCCTTCTCCAACATTACCATCGCCCCCTCCCCCATCTCCATCACCTCCCCCTACAGACCCACCCGGTGAACCAGTTGTCATGGAGTCATGGGAGCGGCTGCTGGGTAATCGTGGCGAATCCTCTGGAGGTGTTTCTTCTGCATTTGGATCCAATGTTTCTAAATCTGCAATGTCAAGTGGATCTACAGAAGGGGCAGCCAATTTTTTCCCTTTCTTGGATCCCCAGGGTAACCAACTCTTTTTCTTTTGTGCTGGGGCGGTTGGCTCTGTAATGACAATGCCTTTGGCTGGGCCACCTGCTGGACCTATGTCCTTCCCCTTTCCTTTCTTTGGTTGGGATGTCGCCACCGCCTTTCCTTTTGCAGCTTGGGAGAGAGCAGCAGGTTCCTTATGTGATCCCTTCCTTCTTGGTTCTGCGGAAACAATTGCTTGTGCTTCTCTCATAAACTCTGAGTGGGCTGACGGGCCTAAATTCATCAATCTTTCAAACTCTGCATCATCATCAACAATTGCACCACCTGCAATAGTCCCCAACATCACAAATTATACAACAGACAATGACAAAACAAAGAATGAACATGTTTAACAAATTAGAACTACTGTCTCACCTCTTGCCCCAATTGATAATTCGCCAAGAAGATCTACCTCATCTTCTTCTTCGGCCCGAAATTGACTAGAATGTGGTTGGCCGCCCCCTCCCACATCTCCATCACCCCCCTCCTCCGCTTCTGCAGCTTCGATAGCCTTAGCTAAAAATGTGTTTGGCCGTGGTGGATCTTCCGGATCATCTGCCTCCTCATCTAACTCGAACTCTCCCCGCTCTGTGGTCGCTCGTGCAACCCATGCAACCATTGGGTCTTCATCATCTCGTAGAAACCCAATGTCAACCGGATCATCCTCCACCTCCCCCCTCTTTGGATCCTCTGTTAAATGCTTCACCCTCAACCTCATGTTATAATGCACATACACCAAATTGTCCAACCGCCTATGTGACAACCTGTTCCGGACTTTGGTGTGTATCAATGCGAAGGTGCTCCAGTTTCTCTCACACCCACTTGAGGAGGAGGTCTGGGACAAGATCTTTACTGCAATTTTCCTCAATATGGGTGTCGAATGCCCAAAGTTGAACCACCAATCAGCTGTAAAAAAAATATTGTTGCACTCATTAGTCAATCGTTGAGTTTACTAATATGTAATTATAAAAGGGAAAGCACATTACCGGCATCAATGCGGTCCCGACCAGCAATAGCGGATGGCTCTGCAAAACTCCCTACCCCTTCTCTAAAGCTCTTCATCTGCCGCAATGAAGTCCATTAGAAAAAGCTGCAATTGATTAATTGACATAAACATGATGTACTTGTATTAATGCTCGCCTGATCAATAGCATCTGCTGCATCCAATGGACTCCTTGACAGTCTTTCAACAACCCGTGTAAAGGCGGCAATCAAGTGATCCTCGTACGATAGCTCGAACGCATAATGGTAAGCAGGATGGAGATAGTAAGCTGCAATTATGGTATAAAATCAATTAGTGTGATTGTACTAAAAAAAATATAGTACCAAGTTGAACTAAAATTTTCTCACCCGCCATATGTAGATCCCGACTCATTTGTCGGTCCCACCGATCCTCAACAACGTCTAAGACCAAGTGTGCATAACGAGGGGACACATCGTGGATCTTTTTCTTTGCAGCTTCAATTTTTGCATAAACCAAACCTATGCTTGGTCTCCTATCCCCATCAACCACCCTCAAAACCTCATAAAGAGGTTCAATGATTTGCACCAGCTTGAAGACTCGGTCCCAGAAATTAGCGCTGCAGATGATCCCTTCTACCTCTTTACCATCAGAAGTCCCTGCAAAAGCTGTGCATCCATCTGTCTGTCCTAAACATGCGTTTTAGACCATCTTTATGCTTTAGGAGACTTTGTAAAGCAATGAAATTAGTTGCAAAGCGGGTGATAGCCGGCCGCAACAACTCTCCACCTGTGGACTCTCTCATCCACGCCAACACAACATGATGATTATAAATGTACCTTGTGATTTTCTGCCCAGCCTCCACCACCGTCCTGACAGGTCGCAATGTGCCAATCTCTTTCAACATCAAATCTACACAGTGTGCTGCACAAGGAGTCCAGTAAAGATGAGGATAAAGAAGCATCAACTCCTCACCTGCCTTCTTGTATGCAGAGCCATTATCGGTCACCACTTGCACAATATATTGCTCTCCTATCTCATCCACAACCTCCCGCATCAAACTTAGAATATATTCAGAATTGTGCACTCTATCGGATGCATCAACAGATTTGTGGTAGAACACCTGTCTATCACAATACACAAGGAAGTTGATAAGACTACTCTTGGTCGTACCTGACCAACCATCACACATGAGTGTGCAACCATATTTTTCCCACTTTTTTTTGAAGCCTTGGATATATGACTTGATCTCCTGCACTTCTTCATCTAGATATCTCCCTGCCAAGTCTCTTGATGAGGTGGTTGCACATGAAGCCCTTGTTGTTGTACCTCTTGGATCATACTTTTGTAATACGGGCTATTAGCTGCATTGAATGAAATGCCCGAATGATGCCACCATTTTGCCACTGCACGGCCCACTTTATATCTAGGCCCTTGCTTGTTGTATGCATCATCAATTCTGGTTTGTTTTCCATGCTCCCGAGAATATAAATGCGGATCCACCTCTTCTAAGGTTACACCCGTGGATCTCTTCCTTTGCCCTTGCTCTCTGTCTGGGTTTGGTACGTTGGTTGAGGATGGAATATGAGTGAAGTAATCACCCATTGGAGTACCGACGGGACTGCGTCTCACCCCCAACTCTACTACCACTGCCACCACTACCACTCCCAACCTCAAAGCTCCCTCTCTGCTCAGGGATAAGGGGCACATCAGGTTCGTCATCGTCATCTTCATCTCGTTGCCTTCCCGAGATGATCCTCTCCTGCATCTCCTGTCCGCCTTCTTTCTTTGCGACTCAGCACGAACACCCTTCAAGTGTTCAATCATGAGCCGCTTCACTTCAGCAGGCACGGATTTACAACCTTGGACATCTTGGTACCCTGCAAGCCGCCCACCTGCAAGGTGCTTCTTGAGGCGGGAGACGCCCCCTCCTTGGCCCGTATGGCCGCAGTAGTTGCACTTGTAATTGTGCCTACTGCCTATTGCAGTCCCGTGCTGCCACCCAATGTCCTCACTAGCAGCTTTCTTCGGTGCCATCTACATAAAATAGTTATTCATTAAATTTCATCTAAAAAATATATTCTGATTTTTTTATAAATAAATTCAGAAATAAAAAATTAGATGAACATGGCCAAAAGTATGTGTAAGAAAGATAGATTCAAGGAGAAATGGTGGAAAGTGAACATTAAACACTTACACCATCATGTTTGAATTATTTTGAATTTTTAAACAAATATTTTCAGAAATTCAAAATTAAAAGAAAAAGGGCAAATCTATGTGGAAAATTTTAAGATTGAAGAGAGAAATGGTGGAAAGTGAACATTAAACACTTACACCCTCATGTTTGAATTATTTTGATTTTTTAAACAAATATTTTCAGAAATTCAAAATTACAAGAAAATGGGCAAATGTATGTGGAAAAATTCAAGATTCAAGAGAGAAATGTTGCAAGTGAACACTAAACACTTGCAACATCATGGTTCTAAATTTTGATTTTTTAAAAATATAATTTCGTTGCAATTTCTGTTTATTTAAATAATTTCAGAAATAAAAAATGGAAGAACATGGCCAAATTGTGGAAGAAATGTAGATTCAAAGGAGAAATGGTGGAAACTAAACATTAAACACTTGCTATATCATGTTTCAATTATTTTGATTTTTTAAAAAATATTTTCAGAAATTCGAAAATAGGAGAAAATGGGTAAATCTATGTTAAAAAATGGAAGATTCAAGGGAGAAATGGTTGCAAGTGAACACTAATCACTTGCAACATCATCTCCCATGAATATACCTCCCATGAATCCCATCCATCAACAAAAAACAGAAAAAAATGGAAGATAGAATGAGACTTACCTTCAAAACAGTGAAAAAGATGAAGAGAGGGATGAGAGAAGCCCAAGAACACCTCCAAGCACCTTCCAATCCACCTAGGAAGCCTCCTTGGGTCTCCTAGAGTGTGGATCTGGCGTTTCCTTGAGAGAGAAGGGGGAAAAAGGGGGGAAAAGGGCTCTTGCGGCGTGGCTCCTGCGAATCGGGACTGCACAGTCTCGATTCGCAGGGCATCGGGGGTTTCTTACGGGGCGGGGCGAAGCGGAGCGGGTCGGGCCGGGCGAATCGGGCCGGAGCGAGGCGGATCCGGTCGATTCCCTGGCGGACGGCGGATCCAGGCGGATCACGCTTACGGGCCGGCGTCGATTCGCTCCGATGCGGGCGAATCGAGCCGATTCGCTCCGCCGTGCAAAACCATGGTCCAGACTAATTCATTAGCAGTCACGTCAAATGCTTGCACATGACATTTTGAAGCTGGTTGAAAATCAGCTTAACAAAAGTCCATTGGGCTGGAGGGAAAGTAACAGCAGGATATTCAAAATTACTTATGACAGTGTCTTTATGCTTCGACGACAGTTTAGATTTTCAAGGAATGTTTAAGCTCGGAGACTGAAGGAGCCAGTTTTCTGTCGAATATTTCCATATTTAGTTCTGTTACCAATATAGACCAAAAGTGACTTCTATTTGGCCAACTTATATGATTGTAACTTTACCTCCAACACCATTGTAGACTAAAGATGCTTTCCTGTGAAAGGGGATTTTTCAAGCACTTGCCAGTTCACCACAATGAGTTGTAGCATTGACATCTTCCAGAATATATATCATAATATCATAACTTTGACATCGTAAGAATGATAGTTTTTATTACAGAAAACTGTACCAGCACTTGAAGAGTTAAGATAACTTCCTGTGTGCGAAGACAGTGGGTAAAGATACCTGCATCTTTCAAGATCATCAGTGGATGCTCCAAATGCAGGGATTATCTCTTGGAGAGCATGCAAAAAATCATCCATTGTAACTTTGATATTTTCCTCATCCAAAGGCTTTGTGAGATCATCCATACTTATTTGGCGGTTCAAAGCAAATGAGACAGCACTTTTGACAACACCTTCTAGTTCAGCTCCACTATAATTCTTTGTCCGAGCAGCTGCAATATGCATGAACACCAATGGTCAAACCAATACAGAAGAGGTGATGAATGACTAGAGCACTAGTCCACTAAAAGAATCTGAACCTCTACCCAGTAGCAACTAGCAAGTAGCAAGAACGAGCTTCATACAAGACTTTAAGCAATAAAACCAGCATAATATGGAGATACGAAGACCAGATGAATCTTTCTGAGAAGGCGAGAAACAATTATAGAACAATCGTAAGCCTTAACTTGAAGAGTGTCCGAGCATACAGAGAAAAAAAGAGACTGTAAAACAACACTAAAAAGGAACAACAAGAAAATGAAGTTTGGAAACAGAGGAAGAGGTTGTGTCATAAACAAAACAGCCCACATGTATGATTATTACACAGCAGACATGAAGACAGGACTCTGCTGCCAATTTGATACACAAACAGGAGAAAACTTGCATAACAAAGTTTCATCAAAGATTATCCTGCTAGTATTACTTGATATATGAAAATTCATGAGCAACCGGATACACTTATTTTTTGTGGTACTAATGAAATGGTCCAAATGGTCCTATCATATAAACTGCCTAGTCCACTAAAAAAATTTACTATGGAAGCATTGCCATTTTCAGTGGTTCTGATGGTTGCAATAGGTGATATCAATGTGCTCGTTCTCTTCTCCTCTAATTTCTTTTTGCCTGGCAGAATGTATGTTTGTTGCATAACCAGTTAATAAGTTCGAAACAACTGAATCATGAATTTCATGTTAAAAAGTGAAGCAGGAGCATGTGCAATAAGATGCTACCTCATCACAAAGCCATCAAAATGGTGGTAATGAATCTAATGATAAGTGGCCAAACAGTCCATAGATCATTGACTTTCGGATGGCCCATCATTTCTGGCAAGTGCCTATTACTTAGGGTGACCATGACATTCTGGTTCATTGATTTTGTCATTCCACTGAGTTGTCATTTCTGAGGGCTCATAGATAGAATAAGAACTCTTTAGTTTCTGTTACATAATAAAAATAGTGATGAAGCTATGCAATCATAACCATCTCCATCCCCATGCTCATTTCATGGGTCCTTACCAAAACTTGCAAAGCATTTCTTCACAACATCTCAATCTTGCACATGGAAGTTTTCAGTCTACTCATAATGTCTTCCGTTTGGAAAAGTGAAATACCTAAAAGATAATTTTAAGAATCTGCCATCCTTTGATTCTTATTTATCTCCTTCACTATCTGACTTTTCACATATTTCATCTGTCTCATAAACATGGATGCTACATCTAACTTCTCCAGAATGGATTCATCTCTCTACATCTCTCTCTAGCCTTTTCTAGAGAGAGATGCTCTGGGATTCTGGGCGGCCTTCGTGGCCGAACAGCATCCCCCTTGGGGGGTTTCGCCGGAGCTTCACCGGATCTGGTAGAGGGTCAAGGGCTCCGGAGGACTGTTCGTCACCTAGGAGGGCTGCCAATGGGGGCCAGAGAGCCATGGCGGATGCTGTCTGAATCTGCTTTGGTTGTGGCACACGGGGGCACATCCGGAGATGGTGTCCCTTTGCTCGCCAGCCGGCGGAGGAGGCCAGCAGGGAACAGGGGAATGGAAGGGGGGCATATAGGGATTCCAGGAGTTTCACTGAGGTGGTAGGGCGGCCTGTGAAGTTCGAGGAGCTAGTTGACCATCAGGAGAGCTGGAGGAGGAGGTCCGTGGCAGTGTCTATCTTGCTAGGTGAGGCTAATGAGAAAGGGATCAGGGGTTCCTTGATGGAGCTCAATGGGGACGAATGGAGAGTTCACCGGGTTGGCCTCCAGCTCTTCCCAGCGGCAGGGATGTGCAAAAACCGAACCAAACCGAAGTACGGTTTCACACTGTGAAACCGAGTAAACCGAATATATGTATAAAATCTTGTTCTACGACACAAAACACGACGTAGCACAGTTGGTTAGCGCTATATCACCCCTGAGATCTTGCGTTCGAAACTCACGGCAGGCTTAACTGTGGATATTTTCCAAAAATTTTTTGCTAAAACTAATCAACGCTATAGAGAATCAAACCTGGAACTTCTAGATTCAGAAACCAGTGCCTTAGCCATCAGTCCACGGAAGGTGTTGCGACATAGGAGCACTAGTCTTTGGTTTAAACCGAACCGAACAGGTTCGGTTCGGTTTGAGTTGGCCTTGGGATTCGGTTCAGTCCGGATTGGCCAAAAAATGGGTCAACCCAGACCGAACCAACCCGTGTTCACCACTACCTAGCGGTGTGTGACCGTGAAGAGGGGGCGGACAGGGCTGAGAAGGCAGATAGGATCACGTCCGGTGGGGCTTTTCTTAGCTTGCGCTAGTGGCCCAGGTTGCTTGGGGCCTTTCCTTCTCTGCCGATGATGCCGATGAGGGGCCTTAGGATCGCTCTGGAGGGCATCCCTATTGGTCTATGTGATGAGAAGGGCATGCGGTTCCTTCTTCGCAGACTTGGCGAGCTTGTCCCGAAGTCTTTGGAGTTCGCCTCCACGGGAACGAGACTCCAAGTGCAGAACTCGGTCAAGGTTCATGGTAATGGGAGATCTACCGGCAGCCATCATCGTTGGCTACGGCGGCGAAAGGTTGGTAATCAAGTGTTGCGTGCTTCAGGAGGCGTCGGTCCTGCCTCCGCCGCCGTCGCTGCCCGGGCAACCAAGTGCTTGTCTGGAGATTGAAGGAGTCTTGGCAGGCGATTCGATTTTGAATCACGATCACAGATCTTCCAGTTCGGGGTGGATCTGGCTAACCTGACTAGTAGCGGTTCAGGCGGGCTGAGCCAGGTAGGTCGAGTGGCGGAGGAGGCACCTGCCCAGTTGGACACAGTTCAAGTGATCGACCTGAACCATAGGCCTGTGACTTACCCGCTATCCGGGAAGTCGTGCATACTGGGTCGTAAGGACCCAATACTGTTCGTCCTCCTTGCCTAATCGTCGACCTCATCTAGTGGTTGTTGTGCTCAAAACCCTGGCGGCTAGACGGCCTTCCTCTTCACCTTGTCGGGGCCTGAGGCCCCCGTCCGCTCCAGCTAGCCTTCCAGACAGAGGAAAGATTGGCGAGACACTGGATTCCTCCAAGAATCACAGTGGGGGCCTTAAGTCTCGAGGGGCCCTCCAGTCTGTCGGCTTACTGCCTTCTTGGGAGGCTTCTCCTAGGGAAAGGAAGGCACAAGATTGTCAAGATCTTGCCGTTCGGGGGAGAGGCACGGCTTCTTCTAAGCCCCCGATGACATTGGAGCCTTGGGCGGCTGCTTTGGCGGAGAATATTGTAGACCTCGCCAGATCGTCGATGGAGGCTATGCAAGTTAAGGAACAGTCAGCTCTGATATTGCTACACCAGTGTGAGGGAGACAAAGGGGCTCTGATTATCAGGGAGGACCAAGAATGAGAACACGATGACACCCATTCTCAGGGCGACGGGCATGTGACTAGCAAATCTTGCTTGAGAGCAGAGGCAGTGAAGAGTATGCTCAAACAGGTAGAAACTATGGGCACAGGCTAGGGAAGTGGCTAGCTTGGTGGGTATCTCTTTTGTGGCAGCTAAGAAGGACCTCAAGGGGGCATTTTCTAAAATCAATAGACAGTGGAGTGCCAGTATTTGGGTGGGGGAGAAATTCTAGTGGAGAAGAGGAGGTGTGTCTGAGGAGGAGCAGAACGAGAGGTAAAAGTCATCATCTCAATGAGAATCCTCTGGTGGAATATCAGGGACTTAGGTGGGGTGGAGAAGAGGAGGGCTGTGAAGGATGTGGTATGGAGATGTAAGGTAGATGTTCTGTGTTTGCAAGAGTCAAAGTGGGATGGGGATGTGAGTGTCTTAATTAAGGAGATTGGGGAAGCTAGACTGACTAAGGGTGTTGCTTCTCCGGTGGTGGGGAGCTCTAGGGGTATCCTTGTCCTAAGGAACCCCTATGAGCTGGAGGAAGTGGCTAGTGACAGAGTGATCAGTAGATGGGTTGTGTCCCTTCATTTCTTACGGGTCAAAGATGGCTTTTCTTAGGACTCTAGGGATTTATGGCCCGCAAGCTAGGGAGGACAAAAGCTTGCTTTGGGAGCAGCTTCTGCAGTTTCATCAGCAGTCAAGGAGGCCGTGGTCCTTGCTTGGAGGCTTCAATGTTGTGGTTGATCCGTTTGATAGGACTGGGCCTTCTTCTGGTGACGACTGTATGAAAGACTTTTCAAACTTTATTCAGGAGGCGGCATTGATTGATGTTGGCATGTCGAGTGACTTCTTCACCTTGTCCAACATGAGAGAAGAGGTTGCTTGCTCGAGGCTAGACAGATTTCTCATTTCTGTTGACTGGGAGGATCGTTTTCCCCATGCTCAAGTGTCATCTATTTCTAGAGTTTCATCAGACCACAAGCCTATTCTATTGAAGACTAGCAGGGTACAGGAGAGAAGACATTGTTTCATATTGAAGTTGTTCTGGCTGTGTGAGCAGAACTTTATGGAGGTGGAGGCAAAGGCGTGGACTATTATGCCTGTGGGTTCTTCAGCCATGGTACCATGGTGAGGAGGATGAGACACACTGTGCTTGCTTTGAAAGGCTAGAGGGCTGGGAAGACACTACCAAGAAGAGAAGCGAAGTTGAAGATCCTTTAAGGCTTCAACAGATTGACGGGCTTGATACCATGGAGAAGGCAAACTTGCTAGTTGAGGAGGATAGAGCTGCTAGAGCTGATCTCGAAGCACAACATGAGGATATTCTTTGCAAGGAGGAGATATATTGGAAGCAGAGATCCAGAGAAAATGGCCAAGGAGGGTGACAAGGATACAACTTATTTTCAGAGGATTGCTTCTAGTAAAAGGAGAGTGAACTCCATCTCTTGTATCAAGGTGGGGGACACAACATTTGTGGAGGAGGAGGATATTAGCGGACAGGCTAAGGACTTCTATTCCAGGCTTTTCATGGAGGAGGATTGTAGGAGGTTGTGTGTTGATGAGGACTTTTTTTTCCCCAATTGCCTCCCAGTTCCAGTGAGGTGATTGGTCAGCTTTCTTCAGAGGAGAAGATTCGTTAGTCAATTTCTCTCTTCCTGGAGATAGGGCTCCAGGTCCAGATGGCTTTTCTATTGCATTCTTCTAGAGCTACTAGCATATCATCAAAGATGACCTAGTGGCTGCAGTTAGGAAGTCCTAGGAGGGGAATGCCCACTTGAGAGGGATTACTCAAATGCACATTGTTCTTATCCCCAAAAAAAAGGAAGCCAAGGAGTTCACTTATTTTCGGCCCATTAGTCTGCTTAATGGGTCTTACAAGATTATATCCAAGATACTTGCCATTAGATTGGTTGCCGTTATGGATAGGCTGGCTGATCACTTCTAGGGAGCTTTCATTAGGGGAAGACACATTCTAGAAAATTTTCTAGTGGCACATGAACGTTTGTTTGCTTTGAAACAGCATAGGCAGCAAGGTTTAGTCCTCAAATTGGACTTTGAGAAGACCTACGACAGAGTCAACTGAGAGTACCTAAACAAGATGCGCTTTGGTGTCACATGGATTTCTTGGATCAGGGCTTGTGTTTCCTCAGCTATTTTTTTTGTGCTCATTAACGGGAAACCTTCTAATAGATTCTATAGCGGTAGAGGTCTCAGACATGGTGATCCTCTATCTCCCCTCCTTTCTGTCCTTGTTGCTAGTGTCCTCGACAGAGTGTGGATGAGGGCGAACACCGCGGGTCTTATTGCAGGCTTCCAGAGAGTTAGAGGTGGTTCCTTGATCTCACAACTTCAGTATGCAGATGACACTATTCTCTTTCTGGCTAAGGTTGTACGTATGCATATTATGGTGAGATTCCCTCTGGAATTGTCGGAAGAAGTGACTGGGTTGAAAGTCAATTACAACAAGAGCCTTTTGGTTGGGGTGAATGTTGAGAAGAATGTCATGAGGAGGGCAACTACAGTGTTGGGTTGCAGAATTGGCAGGTTTCTTATCACCTATTTGGGTCTCCCTCTTTCTCCTGGTGTTCTTAGGGTGGCAGATTAGCAGCTTATCATCCTTAGATTTGAGACCAGATTGGCAGGATGAAAGACTAGGACATTGTCTTATGGAGGGAGACTTGTGCTTTGCAGTTCTGTACTGGATAACTTATCGACATATTACCTCTCTATGTTCAGGATTCCAATTTAGGTGACTAAGAGGCTTGAGCCTATTAGATGTAGATTCTTCTGACATGGTAGTAGAGACAGGTGCAAAGGTTGGCATGATGTTGCCTGGGGAAGGGTAACCAAGAGCAGAGTTCAGGGTGGTGTGGGCCTGAAAAACATTAGGGACTTCAACTTGGCACTCTTAGCCAAGTTGTGAAGGTTGGGGGCTGGACAGGGTGGTTTGTGGGCAGATATCATCAGTCAGAGATATTTCGGGAGATCTAGAGCTTGGGACCTGCCCCCTTTCTCAAGGGCGAGTACTTGTCCTCTTTGGCGGGATATCTATGATTCTATGCTAGCAGGGATATTAATACTGTTGGTGTCAGGGTCCGGTTCGGTAAGGGCGACAAGGCCCTTTTTTGGACGGACAAATGATGTGGGGATTTCCCTTTTGTGTGCTATTTCTGGATCTTTTCTGAGTGGCCTCAGATCCTCAGCTCTCTATTTCTCAGGCTCTCAATACCTCTTTGCTAGGCAATGTGTGGTCACCCACATTCAGGAGGAATTTAATGCTACAAGAGACTATGCAGCTTCAGGACCTTCTGTCTAGCAAAGTTCTCATGTGAAGAATATCTATTGGTAGGCTTCCCACACGTGACAAGCTTCATCGTTTCCTGCCGACATTCAGTCCTCTTGTGTTTCGTGTGGGATGGAGAAGGAATCTATCGATCACATTTTCACTAGCTGCTCCTACGTCTCCACTGTCTGGAAGAGGTGGTAGCAAGAGCTCATTGCACCATCCCCCCCCCCCCCCCAACTTGGAGATCAAGTAGATGATGCTGAAATGGAAGAGACAGTGGCCTACTAAGGGCGACCAGAAAGTGTGGTGGATCATTGCATGCTACTCTATGGATGATGTGGGGAGAGAGGAATAAGCAGATTTTTTTCAAGGGCTGCTCGGGATGCTGAATCTCTTTTTGGAGGAAGTTGTGGCATAGTTAGAGAATGGGCATCAATTATATGTGTGTGGATCAGGCCAACTCTCTTTTTGCCTTGATAGGGGGTTGAGTTGTTTTGTCCATTCCAGGTTGGATGGAGCAGTATAGGCAGGCTGGTTTGTTTTTTGGGGGTTTCTCTTTGTTGGTCTATACTTGTACATTCTCTCTTTTCATTTAGTATATTGGTGGTACTATCCACTTTTTTTAAATATATATATATCTAGAATGGAAAAAGAGGATACTAGCATAGTATATGTAAAGAAGGAACTGGAATGCAGCTATCATGCCCCCTTTCCCAAGCTTTCTATTAGTGAACAAGATATAACAGTGGATCTTCTAAATTTAGGATCTTCCTTCAATATACGTACCAAGTTCTTGAAGGTTAACATCTGCAGCAAGGAAAGAATTTTCTTTCATCTTGTTTGTATGTATTTGAAGAATTTGAAGACGACCATTTTCATCTGGAAGATTTATTTCGACATGGACTTCCAAACGTCCAGGCCTACATACAAGTGCAAGGTCAAACACTTGAATTCTAACAACTATTTGGAAGTGAGTATGTTTTGATTAGTATTTAAAGGATATACACAGTGCATCTTTAACATCAATAGATTAGCTAAAGAAATCATGCTAGATAATTCTACTCTTAGGACCACAGTTGAGCTGACTTGCAATCTAGATTACAGTATTACACCAAACAAAGCTATATTATAATCTCTATCTTTGGGGTATTCAGGTACCATGTTGAGTAGAGACAGAAAAGAATACCCATACTTTCACCAGCTAGGTCAAGCGAAGCCTTGAGAGTTGAGCGTACTGTCAAAATCAGTGTTGTACAGAATGTCAGAGCATGACATCCTTATGCACATTTCTTAGTAGCAATACCCAAAACACTCAATTTCACCTCATTATTGAAATGCATGACTGGACTTTATCATTGAATCCACTTTGTCGACGGCACTATCTGAGAAAGAGTAATCCCATTGAGGTGTGGTGGAAACATTGAAGAATAATAGCATTTAAAAGGATTAGCAGCCAATGATCAAGAAACTGAAGACAACTGATTCAACTGAACAGAATCAGACAAGTCACGAGAAGGTTAAACTTGGACAAAGCTCTAGGCATGTGATGAGCAGCTTCTGGAGCACAAGTCACAACTCCTTTCTGCATACCATCCTCCCACCCTTAAGTGCTATTCATAATACTCACTTTCCATCAATTTTTTATTATTGTGAAGAGCTCCTTGCCTTGATACAATCCCTTCAAAGGAAAAGAAAAAGTGAAAATTTTCCCCATAATTGGCAAGTGAAACAACAGGAGGATAGAATCATCATCCTGTTCGCTACTTTCTTACAAGCAAGGAAGCAAGGATGCTCACCGCCTCACACACTAACTGAAGTTTTTTTTCCTCACCTCAAGAACATTGTTGACGTCTCAGCAAAAAGCCCACCTATGCTTAACTCAGATTTGATGATACTACGGTGCTCAATGAAGTTTCATGTTATCCCAGTACATATGTGGTGATCTGCTATCCTAATATCATCAATCTTTTTTGTGCATCCATCAATATCTTAAATGCATGCTTACAAGAATATATTTTTTACCCTCTACACAACCAAGAAAAGTAAAGGGTATGCCAATAACCCCAGTGAGCAACAGTCACCAGCATTTTGTGTATTAGTGATGACCACAAGAAGCAGAAACCTATCGTTCAGTACATTACCAAGTTATATATAATGCCACATTCGACACTATTGCAGGTGCCTAATAAATATAGGGTAATTCTGCCACACTAAAGTGACTTTTGGAACAGCTGAGGATGTTGGGGACTTAAAATGGCCCCCCAGCTACTGATGAAGTGCAGGGAAAATAACTTCCAAAGGATGCACGGGTAACTGCCATTTAACCAATCATCTCCACTAAGAATGAAAAAGGTGCCTAAGCTTCATATATTCTATCCACAGAGCAACCAGCAGATTTACACAATGCCACAGCCCCCCTCTCCTCCAATAACGTACTAATAAAATCTAGTCATGATTCAGATGTATATATACTCACCTAGGGCATGCACAAACATTCACTCATGGATTGCGGAACCGGCCAATCCGATTCTGCTCCAAACAGGCTGATCCGGATCTCCCCCATGATTTTATATTGAAATGGCCAACAATTAGGTGATTATACAAAATCCAGGCCAACCCCCCAACCCATTCCCCCGATCCCGGGTGATCCCGACCGATCCGATCTGATTCTGGATCGGGATCAATCCGATCCAGAATTCCTTGCATTCACTAGGTGCCAAAACTACAAAGTTTAGATTATTCTTTATTTAGCACTGTCCTTAAGGTTACCTTAAACCATGGGTTACCTAAGAAGTTCATTTGATCACCAAAAAGCATAGGTAATAATTAAAGCAATCAACAATACATGTAAATACAGATGCACGTAGCTAGTCTAGCTCTCACACACAAAAACAATCAGTCGGTCACTCAATGCAACAAGGAACTTTTGACCAACGATGCCAAGTCATAGGAGATAAACAAGGAAAAAATTAAGAAAGAAAATACCTTAACAGTGCTTCATCCAGTAAATCCTTCCGGTTGGTCATTCCAATAAGTAAAACATTGTTCAAAGACTCAACACCATCTATCTGAAATTCAATAATTACTTGCAGTGAAGTGTAAGACTCATGTGGTACTAATCCAAGTAGGGAAAATTCATGTTTCACCTATAAAAGAAGCCAGTAAAAGCAGACTCACCTTGGTAAGCAGCTGGTTCACAATGCTATCATGCACTCCAGTACCATCTCTCGTTGAACCTCTAGACTATACAGGTTCAGAGTCAAAAATGTTCAATAAGCATGGAGGTCAAAATGCAGAAAAAAAAAACTTCTATGAGTTCAATTGACACATAATTTGACTTCAATCAAAGTCACAGATCGTTGCAAAGATCATAAAAGAGCACATGCATGCAGTAAAAAAATCAAATGCTTTTTCAAAGTATTTTACAAAGAATGTGGAGCTCTTGAGGCCTTGTCTAGTCTTCATATGGATGGGATAACCACAAAGCTTACAAAACTTTCTAAACCTAATCTACGAGTTTCTTAATCATAACAGTTGTGCGGTGAACCATCAATGGGCTTAAGATTGCTACCTTGCAAATAGCATCAATTTCATCAAAAATTATAACATGCAGATCACTTTGATCACCTGGTAAAGAAAAAGGTTTATACACATCAGGTCCTAATATAGGTGAAGTAAAACATTTAGACAATTTGATGAAAGCCATGTACCTCTTGTTCTCTGGTCATTTTCAGCATCAGCAAATAAATCTCTAACGTTTTTCTCTGTTTCTCCAACAAACTTGCTCAGGACTTCAGGTCCATTTACAATCTACGGTAGAAAAGAATCAATTTAATGCACTATTTAGACAGATTTACAAGGGTAAGATTGAAGCATAAGTGCCACAAGAACAATTTTATAGTCATCCATGTTTTCCAGATGCTTTCCTCATTGTTTCTCCTACTCCAGGAAAAATCACAAAATTATAATGTGTACTGAATGAAAATGGTTAATACAGAAAATACAAAAAATCAGAAATCACTTAATCATGGAAAACGAGTCATTTATACAATAAAAAACAGAACCTCCCTGTTTATCTGCAGTAGTGCAGTGACAGTATAGCCTTGAGGGGAAAAAAATCAACTTGAAATAAAGAGTTAGCAAGCATATCAAGGTTTGGGGCAACAGGCTGGTCCTGGAACTCCTTTCCAGTTCCAATACAAATAATGGCAAGCCCATCTGATCCGGGCAAATAATGCCAGTTGCACTAGTTTCCAGAAGGGAATGAACATGAAAGGAAGAGAAAACAGGCCAGCTGCCTTATTGCGAAGAAAATATGGTTGCACCCTTGAAGGGGTCTACCATGAGGATGCATATCATACATATAAAGGCATGAATGCTTGGCCCATGACAGTTTTTGCCAAATTCTCTCCAACAGCTGAGGTGTTCCTGGAGGACAAACAATAGCAATTGCATCTAATGAACAGTACTTTCAGCTCTGTTACCAAAATAGCTCCTCCAACATGGGAGGAGAAACAATACCACTTGTATCCAAGGGGCAGATAAATAAGTAGAAACTGCCCAAATGTCAAAAGCATGCATGGAAGGAAGACGGCCGATCGAGATCGGGATTGCCTGATTCCTATCAGGATCATCCAAAGGCAATCCGATTCCACGGGGGTAGGGGTTTGGATGGGAGAAATTACAGCCAATCAAAATGGTTCAAGTTATTAGGCTGGATTGACCCGATCTGGAAAGAACTGGACCAGAATCGGCTGGAATCAGCTTGGATCGGCCAGAGTCAGCACAGATCGGCTGGGATCAGGATCAGCTTGGATCATCAGATCGGACTCAGATCCGGCCAATTCTTCAGCCAATCCAGCTCGGCCTTCCACGAAGGATGTACAGTTCCACTAAGCGGCTACATTCATCATCCAACTCCAGATGCTTTAACTGAATGGTTTTCTATCAACCAACAAAGACATGGCATGATCTGGTAATTTTTGGAAGTTCATGATATGTTATTGGTCCAAATATGAAACAAATGTGCACATGGCATTTGATATAATTCAACGTTACTCCAGTGCCACGAACAGGGAGAACACATATAGTGAGTTTGAGTTTTGTCAATCCTTTCATGTGCCTGAGAAAGACAGGTAGAATATGCCATCAGATTCAGAGGTGTAAAGCCACAATAGCAGAACTATGGGAGAGACTAGCCACCAAGAGCCTCTTACAACAAAGACCAAGAAGACAATCAGAGCATGAGTCCTTTCAATGAAAGTCAGCAAATGCAGTCAATTGCCGAGTTTCCTTTGCTCTTCCTTGAGATCCTCCTTTATGTCTCTCTAAATCCCCTTCCCTTTGCATATATGAACTATGTCCATATCCAACAGATATCATGAACACTAAGGATCTGAAAGTGTACCTTTGGTTCTCTTCCATTTAACAGTTTCCCAATCTGACGAGCCATAAGGGTCTTCCCAGTACCAGGAGGTCCATAAAGCAACATCCCCTTGACATGCTTTATACCAATCTGCAGCATAGAGAAAAGGAAAAATAAATTATGCATCGTACAAAATTTGAGTTGAAATCCACATCATAAAGGTCGGAAAGCAAGGCAATAATTAAATTACTTATTTGTAACATGGGGAGGAAAGACACGTGAAGCAAACGCTCTTCGAAAAATATTTGTAAACTCCTCACTTAGCCCTCCTATTCCCAACTTCTGAAGATTAAACTCCTTTTGTCTGAAGATATTGCTGCTTGCTGCTTCCCGCTGATTGGCTATCTGCACAGCACCAATATCACCATGAGAACTTGCCACATCAAAGCATGCATTTCGCAGATTTCAGAATGAAAATGTTGAAAAGCATTTCCTGAAGTCGTCGTCTCTGCGGACATTTTCAGACAATCTTGCTAGAACAAAATGATTGCTAACAAGAAATGGTCGATTTTGAGATGGGACAATGTGATGCAGAACATGGCATTCTCTGCAGGTCACTGGATAGTTTCAAAGAGATGGCAAACTTAAGGAATATTATATGGTGCAAAATGGCTGCATGAGCTCATGCCATCATCGAATTCCAGATTGGATCGGGGTCGGGGGTCGGGGGTCGGACCCCGTCGATCCCTGATCCCAAATCGGCCAGAATTGGCTGGAATCGGCTGGATCGGCCATGGCCGATCCTGATCCGATCCGGCCAGAATCGGCCGATCCGGCCGATTTTGCATTCCATGCATGCCATAGGGCCAGCCATGGTTTAGCGGATCGAATTGAATCAATCTGATTCGGGCGAATCAGAGCGTATCACAGGATTCCCGATTCGCCCGATTCCCATGCGAATCGGACCTATTCGCATCGATTCCCATGCGAATCGGCCCGATTCTCTCGAATCGAAGCGAATCAGAAAAAAATCGATTCAGGGCGAATCAGCGATGCGGCGAACCTTGGGCCAGCTATAGAAGGAAGATCAAAATATGAAAGTCCACATTGTATATAGAAACACATGGGAAAAAGTTCTCTTACACTGGTTCACATCTTTTGGGATATCCACCCAGGAGGAATGGAGTCCCTCTGAGGTACAGTGGAGTTTATTGGTGATCCCACCTGGGTAGTCCCCCCACCCACCATCCAGTGTTCACTAAGAGACCACACCATATCAAAAGAGCCTGGTCTAATTTTCTTAGTTAGTTCTCCAGATTCTAAGCCAACCCGAGGCTGATGGGAAAGGTTTCATGATGACTGTGATTTCACTTTAAGTGTTAATTTCAGTAAATTGGGTAGGAGTAAAGCCTGAAAGAAAGGAAGGTATACCGTGATCCCCGAGTTTGGAGAAGCTTCAAATACAATGTATGTTTCCTCAGAAATCATTCCTCTTTCCAATGTTTTTGACTTCTCAACCCCACCCTCCACCAAAGCCTGATTCGCTGTGGAGATATATATTGTCCCATACAATTCGAATGAAATCTTCTGCCCAACAGTCATGACCTGCATTTCACAAAAGCCATGTTTAAAGGCACAGTGAGGTGAAAACAAGATCCTTCGGTTGATAATATACAAGCACCTAGCAAATGTCCTAACAAGCATTCTAAAAGTATGTCCTCGAAGATGTGTTAAGTGAAAGGAGGTTAGCCATGATCTGACACATCAATATGAAAGGAGTAAAAAGGTCTCTGTATCTTCAATAGCCACCAATATTTTTTTAACGAAAGTGAGCACCACATATCCATTAGTGGCAAAATGTAAAATAAAGTCAACCATGTATAATTGGCAAACACACAATTAGGCCACCCCATAAGCTTAGACCATTTGCAAAAACAGAGATTTCCCCATCCCCAAAAGACATCATCATGAATAGTTTAAATTTTCGTGCAACAAGGAACCAACAAAATAAAGTTTTTTTTTGCACATAGAGATCATCCCAGAAACATTTACTGTGTGATACATAAAAAGTATGATGATTGTTTTAATTTAAGTGAGAGAATCAACTGCATATCACATCCCACTGGAACTGGTTGAAGATGATACATGTAATAATGGCTAAAGTCTTCCCAACAATTATATGAGGGCATAACTTTCAGTAGACCCTATCAGGGATGAGATGTATGATGGAGCCAAAGTTTTAAAATTTCCAGGAAGAGCCCAGATTTCAAAAGGGCCAGAACAGACTTGTGGTCTCTCTTAACCCTGTGAATTCTATTATTTAGGGTAGTAACACAATAGAAAATTCCAAACAGGACAAATAGGGATAAATAACAAAACTACCCTAATAACTAACTAACTTCAGAAAAACACAAAATAAGGGACAAAACTGCCCCTCTATATGCCGCTACATGTATATGGACTGAGGAGAAGGGTAATAGAGTATGTAGTAATAGGTAGGGACACTCCAACAATGGAAGAGTCCAATATATCCGAAAAAATTTGTCAAATAGAATATCTGATCATCTTAGGATTCAAAAAAGAGAGCAGATTTTCGGTTCCAAACTCGTGTGATTGAGTCAAATAACTGAACCAGCAAATGGTCAAAACAAAGAAACTAGTGAACATGAATTGATTTAATATGTTAATGTTGACTTAATGTTCTAGATTGCTGTAGATGTAGTGACATAACAGGTAGCAATAGACTTACCTGATCAATGAATCTTCTCCGAAGCTGCTGAGAAAGAATAGCAGCATCAATCTACAAATTTACATGTATGCATTTCAATAATAGTTTAGAGGAACGTCAGTCAAAACTGTCAAAGGAAAATTGAAGAAGAAGAAAAGATTTGAAATGTTAACATTAGGCAACAAGTTCATATCCTTGCATATGTATGAAATAATTAACATGAATTTAAGTGCTCCAATGGACAAAGGAGAAAAGTGAAACCTGCTCAGATTTACTTGTTTTGCTCTTGGAAAAATCCAACTCCAAAGTAAGCAATGCCAACTTAAAGTTATCAGGTGGAATAAATCTGAAACACAGTCAAAAAAGCAAAATAAGCCATAATAAGCAAAAATAGGACACTTGATAAGAAAATGCCCATTGAAGATAATCATTAAACCTGATGACAGATATTGTGTCACCCGTAGAAACTTTCGTGTGACGGCGATGGAGTGCATTCAAGGCAATATGACCATCCTGAATGCTATCCTCAGCTGTGGGACGCTGTTAAGGGTCATAATATTTCTAGGAAAATGATAAAACAATCTATGGATCACTCAGTGACACACATCATTAATCATCATTGAATGTTACATGAGCTGCAGCTTGATGCATTTGCTGATAAAAATTACACTGTTAAGGTTGACAATATTTCTACAAAGCTGAAAATGTCTATTGACATGTTGGGGAGGTACTTGAGGAACAAATTCATGATCTTCAAGACATTTTTCCTCATTGTAATCATACAGATTATGATCATCATTCCCATCTTTCCTTCATTGGATTTTTTTGGACATATTTTGTCTTCAGTGGACATCCAACTTTGACAATTTTCCATCTACTGTGTCAGCATATTTTAAGCACCCACCTTAAATATAGAGTAATCAAGTAGGATGGAAAAGTTTCCCCACTTATCTCTTATCCAGCTAGAGTGAAGTCCTGAGTTGGGGACTTTTGTGAATAAATGATGGTCAGATGTGTGAACTTTGAGAAAAGTATATCAAACTTCATCCATGTTATCTGAGTAAAGAAAATGGGGACTTTCCCCAGCATGAAATTATTTTACTCAAAAAGGCGTAGTTAATAAGAATTTATTAGATATAAGCAGTTCCAGAAAAAAGTGCATATACAGACTTATTTACACATCATGAGCAAATCAACTCTAGTTTAGCTCGACTCAGCTGGGTTCAAGTAGCCCAATGAATCAAGCTTGAGCTATGGCTAAAGCTCGTCTCTTTAAACAACCCAAGCTGGCAAGCTTCACCAAGCTCAACTCGATCAGCTTACAAGCCAACTTAAAATCCAAAAGTTCCTGTTAATTAATATTTTATTATTGCATCTTAATGTACCCAATTCAATTTTCAAACACTAGTCAACATTCCAGAAGATGTTTTAGACACTCAGTGTAATGGAATAGGTGGCCAACATTTGTAACGAGGATTCCTCTACTTCCTCTTTGTGGGGTTAGATGTCTCCAGACTCTCCACACGACTTTAGTGTGGTTCTCAAGTGTATAGAGGTGGAAGTTGTTTTTTTGGGAGTACACTACCTTTACTTGTACATTCTTTTCTTTAATATAATTGTGCTACTATTCACTTTCAAAAGAAATATGAGACAAAAAGATCCTAGCAAAACTCCTAGGACCATGTGTGGCATGCCCAACACAGCCAGGTGGACATGCAGCCCATGCAGGTGCCTTTGGTATTCATCTTGCACTTTTAATCACATATTAGTCTATTAGTTATGAAAGTTGTTAACTTTGTTTGACTCCTGTAAATTTGGCCGACTCATCTCTTTTCTTTCTGCCTATCCATCTATTTTTGACTGAGTTATCTGAAAGGGCTAGGACTCGACTTTGGACTTGAGTATTCCTGAGTGAGCCAAACTCAAGCCTACTGAAGCTCAGGTCAGCTTGTTGCCACCCCGTGCACAAAGAGAAACATTTCTCTCAATCTTTTCATCAAAATCTTCTTGCCAGCTACCACTATAATAGATTACATATTCTTTTCACATCTTTGATAGATGTTTCCTATCCTTAAGCCTGTAATTTTCGTTCTATAAGGATCTTTCTACATATACTTGGTGGGATCAATCATCTTTATTTATTTTATATTCACTACTTACTTAACTGATAAGTCCCTAGTAATCTACAAAACTTTAGTCGAAATTTTCCTTATGTAGTCACTCCCTTTGGTCATATCTCGGAAGATGTCAAAAAAGAAATTTTTGAGCTTTCTTCACTGAAGACATAAAAACAGGTCATAAACTTAAAAGCTTTAACAATGCGATATTCAATGCCAAGTAATTCATCTTCTGAACGGATTCAAGGGGTTTCCAGACATGATACATTTTCCTTTCTCAAAATCCATCCACAGTAAACCTAGTTTCCATCTGAGATTAAATGGTGCAGTGAACCGAGCGCTGGCAGTTTAATCGCCTGATGATCCATGAATACAGGTTACGATGGGTTAGACATCCATCGTACCTACGCAAACAACAAGTACAAACTAACGTATCTTATATCTAAGCGGGTTTCAAATGTTTCTTGGGGAAACCATAACGAACAACATGTGCCCATCAAAGCCACCTCGTCAGGATTACTAGAATTTAGTTTCTAACCATAAAATGCAGTATAGGCACGTCGTCGTCGTCAAAACTTCCATGCGAACTTGAAACATCCGGGACAACAATCTACGTTGAGGAAAAAGGGAAGGAAACCGAAATCGAAAGGCAAGGAGGAGCACTATTTCGTCCACATCAACACAATACCAGCACCACTCCAGCAACAAGAACAACAAAAATCAATGGAACACGTACCTATGAAGAGAGGGGGGGGGGGGGGGAAGGCAAGGCAAAAGCAGAAATAAGAAGGATATCTGAAGGACAGAACTATGGAACCCCCCACCAGGGCGAAGACGGGGCCCGACCCGCGGGCAGAGAGCGACCTGAGGTCACCGGGGGAGCAGAAGGCGAAGTTGGAGAGGGCGAGCTCCTGGTTCGGCGTGTTCACCACGATCATCGTACTCCCGTCCGCCGCCCGGCTGCCGAATCCCATGATGGAGTGGCGGCAACGGGAATCGAGGAGATGGATCGAGGAGCAGCGCTTCCGGGACGAAGTGTGGGTATGGGGACGGGGAAGAAAGAGGGAGATGCCGGAGGCAGCTGGCTGCTGGTCCGCTGCGTTGCAAAGGGGAGCCCAGGCAGCGAGGCATGGAGCCCCTCCGCGCGAAGCCTCTTGCTTTGTTACAACGTGCAACCGGGAATCCCACGGAGCTTGCTTGGGCGACTTCTGGCGGTTGGTCCGTGCACCCGACCAATAGACGAATGCCACGGTTTTGTTTGCGAGGAAATGTTCGAATCGATGGGTGTTTTTATTGGTGGCGCCTGTTGCACTCGGGCACAATCAGAACTGGAAGGCGGACCGGTGATTCACTTGGCAAACAGATGTTTAGAGGGAAATGTTTAGCAGAAGGGGGTTTTCGGACCGTTTGATAACTCGGGAGACTTGAAAATTCCAAGAACTCGAAAATCTGATATTCACAATTTAGAATGGGCAGGTAATCTAAAGTTCCAAGCACTAAATGAACCAATATATTGTTGGGTGATTATAGATGGTGTTAACTTGATGATGCTTCCCTGTCAAAAAAAAAAAAAAACTTCATGATGCTTCTCCATGATGATGTTAACTTGGTGTAATCTAGTCCATAATGATAGTTAACAAAAGAATTGTTGTGATTGACAATTTAATATATCACTTCTTCCAAAAATGATTAATATAACTATATATTGTTAAAATAAAAATAAAATAATAAATATAAATCATTAATATATGCCACGGGGACAAAGTAAAAAGGTGATGCAATGCAAATGTTATTGTACTTATTACCCAAAAAATAGGGGTGGGTGAGTGGTGACCTTCCTGAAACGCAAATAATGCTCGAGCAAATCAAATGGCAATGCCGGTGAGGAGGAGCTGGGGCCAATTGCAGAAATGTTCAAGCGAAAGGATACGCTGGGCGAATATCCGATGATATGAACAAACTGGGTAAGTACTCCGTGTAAATGGGTCCCGAGGATATGTGTAACGTCGCGTATTTTTCGGATTCTTGTGGATCCTGTGTTTAACGCTTGTGAGGCCAGTGTGGCTTGTGTTTGGCGTGTACATGTGTTTTTTGGGCTTATTGGGTCGACAGTTTGGGCCCGTAGCACCCTGAAATTCTCTATATGTGAATGCGACAGAGGGGGTTGTCGTGTTCTGAACGAGACAGCTCTACTCGTCGCGTTCTGAAAGCCGCCAGGGATCGGCGATCGTCTGCATGTGCGCCGCGTGTCGCACGTTGGATGACTTGCAGACGTCAGCCTTAGGAAGGCGACGCCCAGGTCCGGCACGATGAGGTCGCGACGGAGTGGTCCGTCGCGTTCTTAACCGCAAACGGTGTTTAAACCTTGCTGGCCAGAACAGAGCACAGTATGCTCTGTTTGGCCAGGGGGAGGTGCTGCGCGAGTTTCCTGGGGTGTTTCGGTGTGGAAGATTGCGGTTTGGCGTGTTCTCGCCGCGGGGAGTTCGCGTGGAACGGGAGAAACGCCGTGGAATCGCCGTGTTGTCCGTTCTTCGTGGAGGTAGGGTAATCCTCCCCATTTTCGGGCTGTAGATCGCGGGTGACGATCGTACAACTTGTTATTTGCATTTCTAACAATAGATACCATGAATAGGGACTCACAAAAGCATGCAAAACACGAATTAAGGGTGGTTTGCATGGCGTAGGGTGGTAATCTGTGGAGAGGATCCCGGATTAGGATTCCTGGCTGTGAAGGCGACGGAACCCCCCTGTCGTGATCTGAACGCGACAAGTCGACCCGTCGCGTTCAGGTGGGGAACGCGACATGTTGGTGCGTCGCATTCACGTGGTGAACGCGTCATATCGGGCTGTCGCGTTCTGAAGGCGACACAGGCCCATGTCGCGACCACAGCTGAGAGATCTGAATGTGCATGGCTTATGTGAAATGATTATCCGATTGTTGCTACTCAATGTATTTGGTAATATTGTGTGGTGTATTGGCACCTGTGGCGCTCTGGGAGCGCGTGTTTACGAGGCTAGCGTATTGGTTATGTAGCTAGCTAGTGGTTTACGTGTTGGCGTGGTATGCACGCGAGACATGTTGTGTTCACATGTTGTGGACAGTCGGTACTCGTGATTGTCGTAAGATTTCACGTGGTTTGTGCGATGCGCACGTGATTTTGTGTGCGTGGCAGATAGTACGACGCCTACCATGGTTACCTCTCTAGTTGGGTGCCCCAGGTTCTCTGTGAGCCAGGCTGTTAGTTCGGGGCTTGTCCCGGAACTTGTGTTGTACCATCGAGGTCTGTGTCGTCTGTCCTGGACACCCTCACTCCTTTGTTTGAGTTGTACGTCCGGCTGAGGGAAAGATGACAGTGGGACAATGACTCTTGAGTTTATTTTTAGTCACTTGTAGCGCGCTCTTAGTTGGGGGTACGGACACCGGTAGTCGACACTGGTCTCCAACTAGTCCTTTCCAGTGCCTCACTCTAGGGTGCTCCGGCCATAGACCCTAGGGGTTCCAGACATGGGCCTGCAGCTATGTACCCGCAGGAGTGGTGTTTAGTTGGTCTCCACAGTTGTTTGACTTTTCCACGTGGAGCGGCAGCTAGACTTTTCGTCCGTGGCTGCGAGACTGAGAGGTAGACCTGTGTTTGTTTGTCCAAGTCAGTTATTGGTGTCGCGAACCAATCTACGTGGCTCGAGTGTGGCGGTCTCTACTTTAGCGCGTACACTTGGTTGAGTTTTGTCGTTTATTTATTTACTCTGTTTAATATAGTCGGCAAATGGTAAGTATATTTATTGCTTTGATATCCTGCGTGGTTGTGCTATAAATTGCTAGTATAGTTTACTGCTTTCGTACTTGTGTATGGTTTGCTCGAGTTGGGGGAGTTCCCTACTGATCCAGTGACTAGTGAGGCTCACCCCTACTCCCCACAGATGAAGGCGAGGAGGAGGTTTCGTTACCGTCTTCCAGTTTAGGGCCGCGCTGCAGTGGTGTTGGGCCAGCACCCCCAGCAGTGTAGCTTCTGTACCAGTGTAGTTTCTTTCTTCAGTTGTACCAGTTTACCTCGGGGTATGCCCCAAGCTCCTGTACTTCCTTTTACATTTGTTGAAATTTGGCTATGTAAATCTGGTATAATATGTATAAAATGGTGAATTATATATGTGAGCCTGTGTGTTCCTTTCTGTTTATACGGACTCGTACGTGGTATCCCTTGCGAGGCCACGACCCATTCGCGGGAGGCGGATTCGAATCAAGTTCGTTATTGGTTTAACGGACTTAAACGAGGCGTTCTGTCACAGTTGGTATCAGATCGAGGTCCGTGTGAATATAAAGGAACCGAGAAGTTACATAGCCTTATTTCTACACTGGTACACTACTGGTAGCTGACCCTGGTTTTATAATGATTGATTTTGTTTGTAAGTGATATGTTATTTGTGCAAGAAGTTGAGATGGCTGATAGAAGAGACTGGGGTGGTGGAGGAGAGGGCCCTAAGGAGTCCACTCAGCGTATGATTGAGAGGATCTGGGAGATCCTCACCGATATTCGGATGAGGATGGATCAGTAGGCACCCGTTGTGATACCCCGAAATTTCATTCTTTTATATTGTGCATGTGTATTACTTGTTGTGTGTATAGCATGTGTATTCAATTGTGCATATTACAATTTCTATACTTCTCATGAACACACACATATATATATATATATATAATATTTTATATGAGAATAGGCAATTAGCTAATTTTGTGTATAATGTGTATACTAAAACCCTAGGCATATAATGCTTAAGTAATATTGTGCACGTTTAATCTAATTACCGATGTGCATGTTGTATTTATCTATTTCATGCATAATGTAGATAACTCTGTTGTATAAGTGTGTGTATGTATTTATACATATGTCAATTCAAGTGTGTGCATGCCAGAATTAATTATTGTTGTATAGAATATTCGTAGTTAACTTATTTCATATTGCATATTAATGATATTATGCATGTACCATCTAAATCTTGAAGTGCATATTATACTACTTAATCCATGGATATTGTGTGTAAATATATGAAGTACATATGTATACATGTGTGTTATCGTATGCATGTGATATCTAGATAATTCTATACGCATTAAGTTATCCATAGTATATACATATATTGTACTTAAATAGTGTTGTGCATATAGTAAGAAGTTATTATCATACATCTTGTAAGCAAGTGTGAGTTTATTTCCGTGCATGCAATATATATTTAAATGTGTATGAATTATTTAATTATTGATGTGTATATTGTATTTAATTATTTTATGCATGCTGTAAGTAACCATAGTGTGTATATGTATACATACATATGTTAATATTGTTTAAATGATATTTATCTACTTTAAGCATGTTAAATTATTTATGATGTGTAGGGTACTTAAATAATAATGTGCATGTAGTATTTAACTAATGATGAACACATTTCATTCATAGGTTCATGCATGATGTATGAAATCATGTAGTGTGTAAGTATATATACATGTATGTATGTTATTTATGCATATTATCTTTAATTAAGATTAGTGTAAGTAATATTTAAATAAATATTATGGATTGAGTGTACTTTATGTGATGAGGATATATGTAATTATTTTTACGCATATTAAGTTATTGGGGTGTATTTATGCATTTATTTTAACGTATGCCGGTGTTTTGGCCAAGTTGCACTGTTGGCGGCCAACACTGTGCCGCCAACTGCCAGGCCAGTGCTTGGCGTCCAGATCCATGGACGCCAAGGCACTGTGGGCGGCCACACCCTGGACGCCAATAGCCTGTTGGCGGCCAGACACTGGACGTCAACTGTCAGTTAACTCCAACCGATGTTGACATCAATATCCTCTTGCGTAACGGTTCCAAATTTGTTAACGCTCGCGTTTTGGCCGATTCCAGATTAGGAAACCCATCCTAATGCGTAGGAAACCTACCCTATTGTGTACCCCAAGCCTATACAATGTTCATCTTAGGGCGAGGGGAAGTCTTTTAGCATTGGTGAAACCCTAGAACTCGCAGTGGAGAAAAGTTGAACTTTGGAGGGCCGGCTCTGGCGATTGGAGGTGTTCCCCGAGGAGCTACATCAACTGGGAGATAGCCTATGCATAGGAGAAGAAGTTCCAACTCTGAGGAACCACCTGCATCAACAGAAGAAGAAGATCTGACGAGAGCTTGAACACCTTCTTGGCCAGGCTGAGGAGGGCTTCATCGATGAATCTTGATCTTCGTAGATTTATTTAGAGGCAAGTAAACCCTAGATCTCAATCTTATACATGTCCCCTAGGTCCAAGGTGTTTTTCTGGATTTTTCCTCGAGTCCTGGAACCCCCAAATTCCCCTTTGTATTGAGTGTTGTATATGTGTGCTGCTGGGAGGGAGTTGGCGGCAGCATCTGCTGCAGTCAAGTTCTTCAGGTTGGCGGCCAGGGATGTTGCAGTTGAAAGTAGGCGGCCACATCCCTTGTAGTTAACTTCTTCAGTGTCCTGAAATTGCACTGTTTGATCTTCTTAAGCTGTTTAATTGATTTCCGGATATAGGGAGATGCTACAAATTTTATGTGTGGTTGTATACAGGCATTAGGTCATATCATGAGGTTGCCCTAATTTTCTATGAACTGTGTTAATTATTAAAATTCAATAATTGAATTGTGAGCATCATATAAGCATGTTTAAATATTGTATAAATGGATTTGCTATAAGTTAGAGTTCTATAATTTTTACATGATAGCATGAGGTCTGATATTAGATTTATGAACTGTTAGCACCCAACCATGTTAATGTGTACCATGTCTCATGATATTTCAATGAATGTGTCTGAAATCTAGATTTAATTGTAGAAATTGTGTTTATTGTTCGAAAAATCTGGAAAATTGAAGATGTGTTATGTTTACAGTTAATAACATGTGATAAAAATTTGGAACTAATTTGATGACAGAAGGTGCAATTATTGTTAAATCATGGGAATTGTTCATGTTAGATATGTTATATCTAATATTGTGTAATTCAGTAATTAACAGCATGTTTAGGACTGTAATATGAGTTGTTTTATTTCTGAAAACAGTAGTATCATGTTAGGTTAATTGAGGCATGTGAAATTGTTAAACAATGCATGAAGAATGACTAAGTAGTACATGTGAAAAATGAAAACGATGTGACAAAATATGATAAAGTGAATGTATAATAATTGGGCCGAGATTGACACTGCTACTCTAGAGGCTTCGAGAGTTGTACCATAGAAAGTCCCTCTGGAAGGCTCAACGTTATGAAAAGTATATCCTAAAGGCATTAGAATAAAAATCTGGAGGTGGACAAGTACCACTGAATAGGGTGGAGAGGGCTTCTCCTGGTCTACGCAGTTACCGAGATTCGCCACTACATTGCCTAGGTGGTGGGTATGTGATTATGAGTTGTGTTATGAGTTATGTGCTATGTGCTATGATCTATGTGCTATGAGATATGAGATATGTGTGTGTCCTCTAGTAGGTGGTTAGGACTATGTGTCATGGCATCTTAAGTGATGGAATATGAATAAAGTGTAAGATGATATGCGAATGTGGCACGTGATGAGTGCAAATGATATGATATGTGATAAGTGAAAATGAAAGAGTAAATGATATGAAGAATATGTGAAAATATATGTAAGGGAGAGTTAATGTTAATGAGAGTGTGCTTGCATGTGAAAACCAATGTATTAATGCACTATGTTCATGTTTTTCATGTAATAATACCTCAATTGCAATCCCATGTTTAGCATCATGTCATGTAGTTTATTATTGTTCATATAATAGTGCATGTGAATAAACATATGTAATTACGTCATTTATGCAATGTAAAAAATGAACACATGGAATTACTAAGTGAATGAGATTGTGTGTGAATAAATCTAATTTCATGTAATTGAGCTTAGTTCATGTTAAAACAGCAAGTGAAGTATGGTTATGAATGTGATAAATGCACGAAATAATGTTTAGGTTCCATGCTAGACGTGATATCCACTTAGTACCTAAATCCATGTCTAAAAATCGTATATGTGGATAATTGATTGAACATGTTCTAGACCTTTCATTTATGGTATAAATTATGAGATCATGTGAAATGATATTTATTTACATTAAAACAGCAAGCAAAATATGTAATTAAATATGAAAAGTGTATATGAAAAGTGAATAGTCATCATGCTAGGTTGTTCATTTCTTTAGGCTTAATTCTATGTTCTAGTTTGTAGAAACGTATCATGAAATGAAAAATGTTTGGATGGATGATTCATGCTGCATGTTAGGTGTAGAGCACATGTACAAGTGTATGTTAGTATCCATGACTTAGAATAAACATGTGATAGTATAAAACATGTCTAGATAATTTAAATATGTGTTGATAGTTAAGAGTATGTACCTGTAGACACCGATTATGACTAATGGGTTGAACCACATTTCTTGCTACCTTAGTGGGCCCCTAATTGGTCACTCACCTTGAGCCCATCATTTGCCTTGATTTGAGCCCATTAATCCATTAAAAATACCTTGAAATCCCGAAATCAATCATTTGAGAGTCCCTAGAGGAATATAACTCCTATTTTATCATGTGGTTAGAGAGAATAATCCAAGATAATTCGGGTTCCTTGTCGCGACGCATCGTGGCGCCGCGACTATAGTCGCGACGGGTTGGGCCGCCGCGACAGCCCATGCATTATCCATGCACGTGGGTAATGCTGTCGCGTCCCCCCGCACCGTCGCGTCTCTAGTCGCGACCCTACGATCTGACGCGACAATGTCCGAGATCTCTGGCCTCCGTAACCACACCCTATTTATCCTCCCATGCACTTTGACTTGGTCTAAGAGGGTTATCCCGACCCCTTGGACGGATCCTTGGCCCTAGGGACTCTCCTAAGCTTCCCTAAGGACTCTACACCCGATTTTGATAGAGCTTTATCCCCTTTTTTAATTTCCAAACCTTTTTAAGGAGATAATACCTAATTTTCTCACTTCAAGCTCTATATAAGGAAGGCCCCTCCTCATGGACGAGGAGAGCCTCATGATTACCCCGAAGGGCTGCCAAAATTTCCTCTGAACTAGACTTAGCCACGCAGCCACTCATTCCCTTCATTCCCTTCACATTCCACTCCTCACAACTCACTCATTTCACCATCAATGGAGCAAGGAACGTGAAGAGGGCGACTCTAGCAATCTCCTAGACCTCTTTGCACATCATCGGAGCTGCATCCACTCCAGGAAGTCGCCCTAATGGGGCTCATTCCCTTTCCTCTTCCTCTTTTCTAGTTCTACATGCATTTTTATGTCCTTTTTAAATAGAGCATATCCAACATCCACCCACGTTTTCCCACACCCATAGGGGTTTAAAACCACCCCAGGTGCGTTCCCACCATGATCTCCCATCTCATTTCGTCTTTTGGAATAGATACTACACTTTACATGTTCTAATAGGGTCTTTTCTTTGTGTTTTTTCTTTTGATTAACAGGCAAGCAAGCAAAGTCTACGAGAAGCTCTGGTGCTCTGGCCGGCTGGAGGACTAGAAGAAGGTCACAACATCAATTCTCCCGCATTCAGAGAACGCGACGGCCTGGGGTGACGCGACATAGACGCGTCGATTTCCACTGACGCGATACTAAAGACGCGGCGGCCATGACGACCGCGACACCAGGTCAGTTTCCTGTTCTCTTCCTTTTTCCTAGTTTAAGTTAGCCATTGTCTTTCCATATCATTAGGCAACTTATCTAGGTGGCGATCACATCCTTTTTCCTATGCTATCATATTTGATATTCATGTCCGTGTCGAGGGGAAGTCAATCCCTGTGATTACACCTTTTGGCGATCACGGTGGGACCTTCAGTGCTACCCTCGTATATATAACTTGCTTGCTTGCCATATTTTCTTTCTTTTTTGTCCTTTTGGTGCCCTATTAGTCTTCTTTTGTTCTTTGTTTCCTGTTTTTTGCCCCTCGGTTCGTGTCGCGACGCATCGCGGCGACGTGATAAGGTCGCGTCGCGGGACAACGACGCGATAGTAGGTCAGTTTTTCTTCTTATACCTGCCTTATCCTGCTTCTATAAGATCATGCATCCTTGTTCCATGTATATGTGCCATGTATTGTCGTGTCTTTGGATGTTAGAATCTTGTTAGGGTTCGAGTTTTCCTTTTAGTTCTTATTTGTAAGTTTTCGGGTCGAGTCGCGACGTAGCGTATGGACGCGACATGGTCGCGCCGCCGGTGAGCGTCGCGTCAACAGGTACGCTCTGTTTGTTAATGCTTCCATCCATGAATCAATTTTTGGGTGTTTCCTGATCCATGCTGTATTAATTTAGGGTTTTGGTGCTTTTATCATCTGGTAGGGTAGTCTGTTTGAGTTGGGTTGGTGACCCACTGTGTCTTCGGGCCTCTGTCATTATCGCGGCCGCTCGCGCTGTCGCGATAGGGTCGCGGCGTACCCGGCCGCCGCGACTCGGCCCGAGACCCATATGGTCACCCTGTTTGTTTCTCATCTATCACTTGTGCATACATTTCGGGCATTTAGGCCCATTGCATACGCTGCTAAACCCATTTGATTAGGTTCCCCCTTGGTTGAGTGAGTCCTCTCACCTACGAGCACTCGTAGGCTGACTCGGGCCCGCCTTCCGAGGACCTCCGTAAGTCCCCGTGGCCGTACGCACGTTGCGGTTCGCCGGGCTGGTTGTACCAGTTGCACCCTTAGTTTGAGCCATCCTCGTAAGTGAGTGTGTACCACCCTTAGTCATACCGGAGCACTTGAGTTCATTCCTACCAGGGACCGCATGACCGAGTGACATCCCTTTAATCAATTCACTTAAAAGGTCAAGTTCGAATCTTAAGAAATTTGCGTTGTAAGCATGATAACTTGAGTGCTTTGATCCCCCTTCTCCTCTCTGTCTTTCTTGTCGTGATAGAGTTTAGGTGTGTCCCCCCCAAATTGGTTGGAGGGTGTATGCGTCATTATTTAGGGAGATCGAGTCAGTCTCCTCCGATCCTCGTGCTTTATCATAATCCCCTCTTCGACATGGACCAATTTCGGGTCCTTGCCGACGATGCCCTACCCCTTGGGTTGCTCGAGGAAGTGGCCCAACCTTCCATGGCCACTCTCCCGGGGCATATCCAGCCTCCCTCCATTACTGGGATCCGATCCCGCCCTCCTTCTCCTCCTGGGGATGATGACCCTCACTCTCAATTCAGCCAGCTCCTTCCTCACCTCACTCCGGACCAAGTCCGAGAGTTCATAGCTGCTGCCAAGGGGAAACAACCTTTATCTCCCCGGGGTCAAAATCCAGCCCGACCGGCGGAGTCCTCCGTCTGCGTCGCTTCAGCCCCTCACCTTTCTTCGTCTGGGGCAGACCCTACACCTCTCCGTCCTCGGGCCATTCATTTTTCAGAACCAAGCTACCTCCCCCCACGAGATGTTCGGCCTCGGTCTCCTCCCACTACATATTATACGGCCGAACCAGCTCCGCTTCCTCGCGAGAGGTCTCACTCCTTCGAGCAGCCACGCTCCCTTGTCCCTACGCATCAGATCCAATCTCCTTCCGATTTCTTGGCGGAATGGACAAGTATGAAGAAGGAGCTTCATGACCTCCGGAGGCAAATTGATCCTCAGAAGGTAGCTGACATTGCCCTCCCATCCTTCCAATACCTCCGGGTGCCTCCCCAGTCCGAGCTCCCTGTATATCGTCGATACTCTGGGGTAGGGGACCCCTATGTTCATCTGAAGGACTTCGTCTATGAATCGGCGCCGCACAAGTATGACAGCCATCTCATGGCATATTTGTTCAGAAAATCATTAGATGGTCCAGCCTTAGAGTGGTTCTATTCTTTGCCTCCCGAGGAAGCCGAGGATTTCCAAATCGTCCAAGAAAGGTTTCTGCAGCAGTTTCAAGATCGGGTGGGACCCGAATACTCTTTTGTGGATCTGGTAGCTGAAAAGATGAAACCAGAAGAAGATTTCTCCACCTATGCTGACCGGTGGCGCTCTTTGGCCGCCGAGGTCCGTTGCCCAATGCCTGAGGAGGAGAAAGTAAAGTTGTTGATCTCCAATGCCACACCCACCTACCGAACTATTTTGGCCATGAACGACATCTCTACCATGCACCAATTATATAGTCGAGCTCGTTTCATTCAAACCCAACTCAAGGACTCGCCTATACATTCCATGTTCGAGACCCCCAAGGCCCGTTATGCTAAAAAGTCGCAAGGCCCAGTCACCGAGGGGATCCAGACCAATGAACAAGTAGGTGCCGTTAGCAATCCCCAAGGCCCAGTAGGTAGGTCCCCCTATACCCATCAAACCCAGCAGTCTTGGAACAACAACAACAATAGGCAGCCACCTCCTCAAGGACAAAATCTCCCTCAAGATCAGCGACAATACTCCCAGGTTCCTTCGCCTCAAAATGGCTATGCCCCCAGGAAACCCAATGGGCCCAAGAGAGCCCAATACCCTCCATTACCCGAATCTCTAGCTGATGTCTTTGCAGCCCTCATGTCTCTAAATGCCTTAAGACTCCCTCCTGAGAAGGCAAATTGGAATATGGCGGCTGATCAAACAAAGTATTGTGTCTATCATCGTCATCCGGGCCACAATGTGTCCGATTGCTTCCAATTCCGGGACATGATATACGATCTCCATGAGCAGAATCAGATTGATTGGGTAGAAATGAAGAGGTTGATCCAAACTCTAAGGGACCAGCAAGGCCAGAGGCAACAGCAGCAACAACAGAGGCGACAGCAGCCGCAACAACAACAGCAACAACAACAGCAATACCAGCCTTTCCAACAACAATACCAGCAACACCAGCAACAGCAACAACAGCAGCAGCCGCAGCAGCCGGCGAACGATCTAGGCATAGTCCGTAACCCCATGCCGCAACATCAACCTGCTCCGAACCCTCAACCAGCTCCACTGTACTCAATTGCTATCCACGTACATATCAACCTATCGGCTAGTGTTGGGTTATTATCCCACTGTGACGACACTCTTTATATCGATGGGGATTGGTATAATCGTACCGGTATGAGGAGGGTCGTTACAGAGATGGTATCAGAGCCCAAGGTTGAGATTGTACATGGATAAACCATCATCGTCACAATATTGCAAAGTCTTTATAGAAAATTGTCCATATATGTAGAAATTACTAATAATGAATGGAAGATAGTTAAAGAAAATAGTTAGGATTTAGTAACCTAGATTCTAACTAAATTAATTATTTTGCAGGCTATGGCTGGACGTGGTAGACGTAGTGCTCAGTCTAGGAGGTATGAGCAGAGCCGCAAGGTAAAGAAATTAGTGAAAGGGCTCAAACCATCATTGAAAGCTAGACTTTTGAAGTTTGATCCCCGTAGTTTGGAAGAGGTTCTTAACATGGCAAACATGCAAGAGAGTAGAGTGAAATCATATCAAGGAGAAAAGGAAGCTTAGAAGGAGGGAGTACCAGAACCATTTCAAAGGCAAGATAGGAAGACGAAGAAACTCATGGAAGGTCAACAATCAACTGTGATACCAGGCAGCGAGAAGCCCGAGTGCATTCATTGCTGGAAGCATCATGGCGGGAACGCATGTTGGCGAAAGGAAGGAAGATGTCTTAGATGTGGCAGCAAGGATCATCGGCTAAGGGAGTGGCCGAATCTGAAGACGAAGTTCATTCCACGAGATGTTTCATCAATAGCAATAAAGGAGCAAGGATTGGCCGAAGATGACCTCGGCGACGTCACCACAGGTACTAGATTCGATCTTCGAGGACGAAGATCTTTTTCAAGGGGGGGAGAGTGTGATACCCCGAAATTTCATTCTTTTATATTGTGCATGTGTATTTACTTGTAGTGTGTATAGCATGTGTATTCAATTGTGCATATTACAATTTCTATACTTCTCATGAACACATGCATGTATGTATATATATATATTATATATATATATATATATATATATGATATTTTATATGAGAATAGGCAATTAGCTAATTTTGTGTATAATGTGTATACTAAAACCCTAGGCATATAATGCTTAAGTAATATTGTGCACGTTTAATCTAATTACCGATGTGCATGTTGTATTTATCTATTTCATGCATAATGTACATAACTATGCCGTATAAGTATGTGTATGTATTTATACATATGTCAATTCAAGTGTGTGCATGCCAGAATTAATTATTGTTGTATAGAATATTCTTAGTTAACTTATTTCATATTACATATTAACGATATTATGCATGTACCATCTAAATCTTGAAGTGCATATTACTACTTAATCCATGGATATTGTGTGTAAATATATGAAGTACATATGTATACATGTGTGTTATCTTATGCATGTGATATCTAGATAATTCTATACGCATTAAGTTATCCATAGTATATACATATATTGTACTTAAATAGTGTTGTGCATATAGTAAGAAGTTATTATCATACATCTTGTAAGCAAGTGTGAGTTTATTTCCGTGCATGCAATATATATTTAAATGTGTATGAATTATTTAATTATTGATGTGCCTATTGTATTTAATTATTTTAGGCATGTTGTAAGTAACCATAGTGTGTATATGTATACATACATATGTTAATATTGTTTAAATGATATTTATCTACTTTAAGCATGTTAAATTATTTAAGATGTGTAGGGTACTTAAATAATAATGTGCATGTAGTATTTAACTAATGATGAACACATTTCATTCATAGGTTCATGCATAATGTATGAAATCATGTAGTGTGTAAGTATATATACATATATGTATGTTATTTATGCATATTATCTTTAATTAAGATTAGTGTAAGTAATATTTAAATAAATATTATGGATTGCTTGTACTTTATGTGATGAGGATATATATAATTATTTTTACGCATATTAAATTATTGGGGTGTATTTATGCATTTATTTTAACGTATGCCGGTGTTTTGGCCAAGTTGCACTGTTGGCGGCCTGTTCTGTGCCGCCAACTGCCAGGCCAGTGCTTGGCGTCCAGATCCATGGACTCCAAGGCACTGTGGGCGGCCACACCCTGGACGCCAGTAGCCTGTTGGCGGCCAGACACTGAACGTCAACTGTCAATTAACTCCAACCGATGTTGACGTCAATATCCTCCTGCGTAACGGTTCCAAATTTGTTAACACTAGCATTTTGGCCGGTTTCAGATTAGGAAACCCATCCTAATGCATAGGAAACCTACCCTATTGTGTACCCCAAGCCTATAAAATGTTCATCTTAGGGCGATGGGAAGTCTTTTAGCATTGGTGAAACCCTAGAACTTGCAGTGGAGAAAAGTTGAACTTTGGAGGGCCGGATCTGGCGATTGGAGGTGTTACCCGAGGAGCTACATCAACTGGGAGATAGCCTATGCATAGGAGAAGAAGTTCCAACTCCGAGGAACCACCTGCATCAACAGAAGAAGAAGATCTGACGAGCGTTTGAACACCTTCTTGGCCAGGCCGAGGAGGGCTTCATCGATGAATCTTGATCTTCGTAGATTTATTTAGAGGCAAGTAAACCCTAGATCTCAATCTTATACATGTCCCCTAGGTCCAAGGTGTTTTTCTGGATTTTTCCTCGAGTCCTGGAACCCCCAAATTCCCCTTTGTATTGAGTACTATATGTGTGTGCTACAGGGAGGGAGTTGGCGGCAGCATCTGCTGCAGTCAAGTTCTTCAGGTTGGCGGCCAGGGATGTTGCAGTTGAAAGTAGGCGGCCACATCCCTTGTAGTTAACTTCTTCAGTGTCTTGAAATTGCACTGTTTGATCTTCTTAAGCTGTTTAATTGATTTTCGGATATAGGGACATGCTACAAATTTTATGTGTGGTTGTATACAGTCATTAGGTCATATCATGAGGTTGCCCTAATTTTCTATGAACTGTGTTAATTATTACAATTCAATAATTGAATTGTGAGCATTATATAAGCATGTTTAAATCTTGTATAAATGGATTTGCTGTAAGTTAGAGTTCTATAATTTTTACATGACAACATGAGGTATGATATTAGATTTATGAACTATTAGCACCCAACCATGTTAATGTGTACCATGTCTCATGATATTTCAATGAATGTGTCTGAAATCTAGATTTAATTGTAGAAATTGTGTTTATTGTTCGAAAAATATGGAAAATTGAAGATGTGTTATGTTTACAATAAATAACCTGTGATAAAAATTTGGAACTAATTTGATGACAGAAGGTGCAATTATTGTTAAATCATGGGAATTGTTCATGTTAGATATGTTAAATCTAATCTTGTGTAATTCAATAATTAACAGCATGTTTAGGACTATAATATGAGTTATTTTATTTCTAAAAATAGTAGTATCATGTTAGGTTAATTGAGGCATGTGAAATTGTTAAACAATGCATGAAGAATGACTAAATAGTACATGTGAAAAATGAAAACGATGTGACAAAATATGATAAAGTGAATGTATAATAATTGGGCCGAGATTGACACTGCTACCCTAGAGACTTCGAAAGTTGTACTATAGAAAGTCCCTATGGAAGGCTCAACGTTATGAAAAGTATATGCTAAAGGCATTAGGATAAAAATCTGGAGGTGGACAAGTACCCCTAGATAGGGTGGAGAGGGCTTCTCCCGGTCTGCGCAGTTACCAAGATTCGCCACTACATTGCCTAGGTGGTGGGTATGTGATTATGAGTTGTGTTATGAGTTATGTGCTATGAGCTATGTGCTATGAGATATGAGATATGTGTGTGTCCTCTAGTAGGTGGTTAGGACTATGTGTCATGGCATCTTAAGCGATGGAATATGAATAAAGTGTAAGATGATATACGAATGTGGCACGTGATGAGTGCAAATGATATGATATGTGATAAGTGAAAATGAAAGAGTAAATGATATGAAGAATATGTGAAAATATATGTAAGGGAGAGTTAATGTTAACGAGAGTGTGCTTGCATGTGAAAACCAATGTATTAATGCACTATGTTCATATTTTTCATGTAATAATACCTCAATTGCAATCCCATGTTTAGCATCATGTCATGTAGTTTATTATTCTTCATGTAATAGTGCATGTGAATAAACATATGTAATTACGTCATTTATGCAACGTAAAAAAATGAACACGTGGAATTACTAAGTGAATGAGATTGTGTGTGAATAAATCTAATTCCATGTAATTGAGTTTAGTTCATGTTAAAACAACAAGTGAAGTATGGTTATGAATGTGATAAATGCACAAAATAATGTTTAGGTTCCATTCTAGACGTGATATCCACTTAGTACCTAAATCCAAGTCTAAAAATCGTATATGTTGGATAATTGATTGAACATGTTCTAGACCTTTCATTTATGGTATAAAATGTGAGATCATGTGAAATGATATTTATTTACATTAAAACCGCAAGCAAAATGTGTAATTAAATATGAAAAGTGTATATTAAAAGTGAATAGTCATCATGCTAGGTTGTTCATTTCTTTATGCTTAATTCTATGTTCTAGTTTGTAGAAATGTATCATGAAATGGAAAATGTTTGGATGGATGATTCATGCTACATGTTAGGTGTAGAGCACATGTACAAGTGTATGTTAGCATCCATGACTTAGAATAAACATGTGATTGTCTAAAGCATGTCTAGGTGATTTAAATATGTGTTGATAGTTAAGAGTATGTACCATGCGTCTTCTTGTAGTTTAAATGATAGTATGAAATTCTTTAGTGTTTGATAACTTAACATGAATGTGATATGTTAAGGTTAAGACTTTGGTTTGCTTGCTGAGTCTTTAGACTCATACTTACTTCGGCGTACAGGTGAGACAGGTATCCCGTGCCAGAGGGAGGCATAGCGAGGAGCATCCCAAGAGCGAGGAGTAGTTGTGGAGTTTGCTTAGTAGTTGTACTTTTCTTTTCTCATAGCATGAATAAAGTTAATTGTATGGACAATGTGATAGACAATGTAGTTCTTTCTCATGTAATAATGAGGACATTATCATTTTATTTCGCTATATAGACTGTGGAATGTGTGATGGTGATGGATTAAAGTTGAGTTAGTTATTTTATTTCCGCTGTACTCAATTGCTATCCACGTACATATCAATCTATCAGCTAGTGTTGGGTTATTATCCTACTGTGACGACACTCTTTATACCGATGGGGATTGGTATAATCATACCGGTATGAGGAGGGTCGTTACACCAGTACCCCCAGCAGCAGTACCACCAGTTGTTGGAGTACCTGTGGCCCCAGTTCCACCACTGCCGGAGGTGGAGGTACCTTATGTGGCACCCGCACCACCACCGCCAATAGTGGCAGCAGAAGAGCCGGTGATGCAAATTGAAAAGTTTCTGAGGTTGCAGTCGCCCTCTTACACAGGAGGGTCGAATCCAGATACCGCGGAGCACTGGATTCATGAGATTGAAAGGGTCTTTATGACCATGAGGTGTCCAGCAGTGGACAGGGTTGTCCTAGCCACATACCAGTTGAGAGGCTTTGCACAGCAGTGGTGGCGACTGAAGATGCAGACCACCTTTGCAGGCAGGACAGAGGAGGTTATTACCTGGTCGGAATTTCTCGCATTTAATGATGCATTCTTTCCACTTCAAGTGCAGCAAGCAAAAAGAGAGCAATTTCGAACACTTCAGCAAGGTAATACCTCAGTTTTAGAATATCAGATGCGATTTATGGCACTTAGCCGTATGCTCCCTATGTAGTATCAGATAATGCTATGATGGTTGAGTATTTTATCCGGGGTTTAAGAGTGGAGTTGCAGGATGTAGTAATACCGCTAATGTGTAGGACAGTTGAAGAGGTAGCCCAGAGAGCGGCTACACTTGAAAGGTCTATTCGGACTCGACAGACGAGCGAGTCAGGTTCGGGTAGTTTCCAACTACCCCCGCAGGCAGCAGGAGTCAGTAAGGGAAAAGCACCAGTAGGACTTCATCCTCAGGTTTTGGTAAATGGGGCCAGAAATTGAAGCAAGTATTCAAGGGTAAAGGAAGAGGAGGAGGAGGTCGTCAGTAGTTTCAGCAGGGGTGTGGCTATAAGCCAGAGGTAGAAGAATCGCAGCAGAGTACTGCCAGGCAGCCCACTATCCCACCAGGTTACAGGTGTTATAATTGTAATCAGTCGGGGCATTTGATCCGTAATTGCCCCTATCCGAGAGAATATGGGTATGGTAGGGGTGTTCAGCCGCAACAGCAGTCCCAGCAGTCACTAGCAGATCGTGGTAGAGGTGCACTGCAGCAGCGAGGTAGGGGCCGAGTTATGGCTATCACCCGTGCCCAGGCAGAGGCATCGAACATGATAGAAGGTACAATACCTATTTATGATTTTTCAGCCAGAGTTCTATTTGATTCAGGTGCTTATTTTTGGATTGTATGGCTCATGCTCTAGAAGAGAAGTCATGTGAATTAGTAGTGGAGGTTCCTCGGGTGAGTTTATGCTCACCTCATGTTACATAGATGAAGCTCCTGTTGTGGTTCAAGGGAACCAGATGCCGGGCCGGTTATATGCTTTGCAGTTGACTGATTATGATATTATTTTTGGTATGGACTGGTTAGAGGCTTATGGAGCTATGCTAGATTGCAGAAAGAAAAGAATCAGGTTTTGTCACCCCAATGGTACAGTGTTTGAATATCAAAGTATGCCATCTCGTACTTCAAAGTTTATAATTTCTGCAATTAAAGCTAGAAAATTAGTTAATGCGGGGTGTGTAGCTTATTTAGCTTATGTGAGTTTGGTTGAGGCTGGTAAGTCAGTAGAAGCAGTTCCCGTGGTTAGGGAATTTGCATATGTTTTTCCAGATGATTTGTCGAGTTTAGCTCCACACAGAGAGGTGGACTTTACCATTGAGTTGTTGCCGGGCACCATGCCGATTTCTAAAGCACCATATCAGATGGCGCCAGCAGAACTTAAAGAATTGAAAAAGCAGTTAGAAGACTTGTTGGAAAAATGGTTCATTAGGCCAAGTCACTCGCCTTGGGGGGCACCGGTGTTATTTGTAAGAAAGAAAGATAGAAGTTTTAGAATGTGCATTGATTACAGAAAATTGAATGAGGTGACCATAAAGAATAAGTACACGTTACCTAGAATTGATGATATGTTTGATCAATTTCAATCAGCTAAAGTATTTTCTAAAATTTATTTAAGGACAGGGTACCACCAGTTGAGAATTAGAGAGGGTGATATTGATAAAACAACATTTAGAACCCGTTATGGTCACTATGAGTTCGTGGTTATGCCATTTGGGCTAACCAATGCTCCTCCAGCTTTTATGGATCTGATGAACAGAATTTTTCATCCGTATTTGGACTAGTTTATTGTGGTCTTTATAGATTATATTCTGATTTACTCTGCATCTGAAGAGGAGCTTGCAGCACATTTGAGATTTTCCTTGCAGTTATTAAGAGATAATCAGTTGTTTGCCAAATTCAGTAAGTGTGAATTTTGGCTAAAAGAGATTCAGTTCTTGGGCCATGTCATTTCAGCTGAGGGAGTGGCAGTTGACCCAAGTAAAGTGGAGGCAGTAATGAGATGGGAAGTGCCTAAGACAATTACTGAGATTAGAAGTTTTTTGGGGTTAGTAGGCTATTATAGGCGCTTTATTCAAGATTTTTCCAAGATTGCGGCACCCATGACTAGACTGACTGGGAAGGGTGTGCCATTTGCATGGTCTGGTGAATATCAAAGAAGTTTTATGGAATTAAAGAAGAGACTTACAACGGCACTGGTATTGACATTACCAGCAGGAAGTGGTGGTTTTGTTGTATATACAGATGCATCTAGGAGAGGGCTTGGTGCAGTGCTAATGCAGCATGGTAAGGTAATAGCTTATGCGTCCAGGCAATTGAAACCGGCAGAGGAGAATTACCCCACCCATGATTTAGAGTTGGCAGCAGTTGTGTTTGCCTTAAAAATGTGGAGGCATTATCTATATGGCGAGAGATTTGAGCTTTTTACAGATCATAAAAACTTAAATTATATCTTTTCCTAGAAAGATTTGAATCTCCGTCAGCATAGATGGGTGGAGTATTTAAAAGATTATGATTTCAATTTGGCTTACCATCCGGGTAAGGCCAATGTGGTTGCTAATGCCTTAAGCAGAAAGGCATATTTAAGTCAAATGATGATCAAGGAATGAAAGTTGTACGAGGAGATAGCGGAGAACTCCTTGTATATGCCAAGCAGTCAACGACAGACAATATTAGCCAGTAGTGCTGTAGAGCCATCACTGTATCGACAAATTGTTGAGGCCCAGAGAGCGGATGTGAATTTAGCTGAAATTGTGAAAATGGAAGGGGTTACCATTGATGATAACTGTGTGGTCAAGCTCAGAGGCAAGTTATTCGTGCCAGCAGAAAGAGAAGTGAAGCAAAAAGTATTAGAAGAGGCCCATAAATCCTGGTACACTATTCACCCCGGTAGTACCAAGATGTACCAGGATATGAAGAAGCATTTATGGTGGCCTCATATGAAAAAGGAAATAGCAGAATTTGTCTCAAGATGTGCAGTCTGTCAATAGATCAAGGCAGAGCATCAGAAACCCGGAGGTTTATTGCAACCATTACCCATTCCGCAATGGAAATGGGATGATATTGTTATGGATTTTGTAGCAGGCTTGCCGAGGTCAGCAGCAGGACATAATGGAATATGGGTATTTGTTGATAGACTAACCAAGGTGTGCAGATTAATAGTAGTAAATATGTAACATAGCGCGTTTTTCGGATCTTCACGGATTGTTAATTAGTGGTAGTTCGGATCTGCATTTTTTGGTTTTGGTGTGGTGCTCATGACCAATATGAGGTCATTAGGCCTTGGTTGTGGTTTCCGCGCGCTGTGTGGAGCTTAGTGGGCCGGCAGGTTAGGCCCGTGGTGCCCGTTGGTTCACTGATGTGAACGCGACGGAGGTGTAGGTCGCGTTCTGAATGCGTCGGTAGTGGGGGTCGCGTTCTGGTTACCGCCGCTGGGGTCGACGTCTGCATGTGCGCTGCGTGTCGCGCATGGAGTGGAGCTTGCTGATGTCAGGATTGGGAAGGCGACGCCCTAGTCCGTCGTGATCAGGTCGCGATGGGAAGGTACGTCGTGATTCTAACCGCTGTTCAGTTTTTAAGTAGGCTGGCCGAACAGAGCTTTCACAAGTTCTACTCGACCAGGGGAGGAGCTGCTGCGGGCGATTCGGCATTCCGGTGTGGTGTTCGATGCGCTCTCGACGCGAGGATGTCGTGAGGAGTGGGGGAAATGCCGCGCCATGCATGGATTGTGCGTTCTTCATGAAGGTAGGGAGTTCTACCTTGATTTGTTGCGTATATTGCATATTGGCTTGTTTACTGCTTTAAAAACAGGAGATACCATGTCTAGGAGGTGAAATGAGCATGAAACTGGGTTGAAACGGGATTTAGGGTGGTTTGCATGGAAGATCCGGAGATGGTTCCCAGATTAGGGTTTTCGCCTGAGAAGGCGACGGACCCTGTTGTCGCGATCAGATCGCGACAGGCCGACCCGCCACGACAGGATTTCTTATCGCGTCATATCGTGGTGTCGCGATTAGAAGGCGGTCATGGCCTCTGTCGCGATCACAGCCGAAGGTTTGCTTTGCATGCTGTTGGTGTTTTGGTTATTCGATTATCGTTTAATTATTATGCATGATAATGCTAATGATGCCTTGGCACTTGTAGTGCTCAGTGAGTGTGGTTAGTGTGTCGTTTGTGTGTGGTTTACATGTTTAAGGGTGGTGCTCACGAAGTGAGCATGCTTTTACGTGATGTTTATATAGTTTGAGTGTCGTGCATGAGTATGCATGGCTAGTGGTCGATATTGTGATTATTGTAGTATAGCCGGTATAGCTAGTATGAGGTGACCGGGCAGTGAAGGTTCACATATGAACCCAGCCCTAGTCTATTATGGTCTTTTAAAGAGTATTATAATGATATACATGTTAAGTAATGTGTATTGCCGTAGAGGTCACAGGGTGACCAATGACAGGCAAGGTTGTGTGTATTGTTGTGATATATGTATGTATTAGTGTGAGATGGTTTGGAGGTCACATGGTGACCAATGATAGGCCAGGTATGGTTAACTTCCGTGATTTATGTGTGTGTTTGTGTAGGATAGCTTGTGGGTCACGAAGTGACCAGGTCAAGCTGGTCCTTACGTTTGTATCGTGGATTGTAATAAAGATTATATGAGTTTATGATGTGATTAGTGCATTGCTGAGTTTGGTGGTCCGGCGCCTATTCCGGAATGCCTCTTCAGTTGGGAGCCCCAGGTTTTGTGTGATCCAGGCACGTGAGTGTGCTTGGGGCTTGTCCCGGTGTAGTGGTACCGTCGAGGTCTTGTCGTCTTCCTGGACACCCTCACTCTCGGGGAGAGTTGTCGTTCGGCTGAGGGAAAGATGACAGTGGGACAGTGACTTGTGAGAGTTTGTGTTTAGTCACTTGTAGCACGCTCGTAGCTGGGGGTTACGGACACTAGTAGACGTACTGGGCCCTGGCTAGTCCTGTTACCAGTGCCTCACTTTAGAGAGCTCGAGCCAGAGTCTCTAAAGGTGCCAGGCATGGGCCTGCAGGGTGTGTGACCTATAGGTTGTGGTGGTTTGGTTGGTCTCCACAGTTCTTTGGCTTTACTTGTGTTGTGGAGCTGCAGTTGGACCTTACGTCCATGATTGCGAGACTGAGAGGTAGTTCTTGTGTTGTGTTGTCCGGGTTGGACACTGGCTTCATGAACCAGTAGTATGTCCCGTGTGGTGGCGTCGTGCTTTCCGACTCGTGCTTTGCTATTGGTTATAGCATGTGTTAGTTGTAGTTTTACCTGTTGAGGTGTGCCTTGGTGTTGGCACAGTTGTTATTGTGGTTAGTGAGCGGAGACTCACTAATTGTGGTTTGCTTGGTGGTGGTGTGCCCTCGTGGTGGCACAGTTGTGTTTGTGTTCCGTGGTGGTACCTCGTGGTGGTAGGTACTTGTACCTTTTGTAGGTACTGGTTTCTCGTAGTACGCTGAGTACTAGCCCTTTTCAGATGGTGAAGTGGAGGTCATGCAGTGAGACCTTCCACTTGTTGTGTTTTACCCTTCCTTGGGTAAGTTTTCAAATATGATTTAGTGTGCGATGGATTGGCATCGTGGTAGCCAGTCCTGTTTCTTTAGTGTGACATTCGATATATCGCGAATTTAAGGGTATATAGGATTAGCTCTTGGTTAGCAATCCTGTTACTCTCATGTTTAGAGGCTTGCCAGTAAAGCTAGTAGCTTAGGCAATGCTTTGCCTGTGTGGCTTGCAGCTTAGGCAACCAGCCGTTGAGGTGGTGTGCCTGTGAGGCTTGTGGTGTTGTCGTCTCTTCATCTTTCTGAGATTTGCAGCAACTAAGTTAATTATGTTTAGTATTGTTAATTATGCTTTGCTATGAGCATGATATGGTGTGGCTTCCGGTGTTGCCAATTAGACCCATTGAGATTGAGGTTCTTCTGCATTGTGTGTGGTTTTAGGTGGTCCCCTACTGAGCCAGTGACTTGTTGAGGCTGACTCCCTTACAGTTCTTTTCAGGGTTTATCGTTGGTGTCGCTTGAGGAGGTGTTGTGACAGACTTGTACCACCAGCAGTAGTGTTAGTACAGTTTTGTGAGCTTGTGCTCCCTCGGGGTATGCCCCAGGTAGTTGTACTCTTTTTAATTTGGATATGTAATAATGTAATGGGACAGTTATAAATTGTATAAGCAGATATGAGCACATATCTTTTCTTGTGTCTCTTACTGTTGTGGTTTGTCTTTTACATTCTTCCTGGACACGCATACGAGCTATCCCTTGCGAGACTTCGTTCCGTTCGCGGGAGACGGATCTGGATATGGACCCTTATTGAGTATAAATATCCAGGGCCGTTGCAAAATATGTCCTGGACAATGGACAGATTAGCAAAGATTTATGTTGATAGAATTGTTCCACTGCATGGTATCCCGAAGTCTATTGTTTCTGATAGGGATCCTATATTTACTTCTGGTTTTTGAAGGAGTCTGCAGAGAGTGATTGGCACCGAACTGAGGTATAGTTCAACTTACCACCCCTAGACGGATGGTCAAACAGAGAGGACTATCCAGACAATTGAAGACATGTTGCGAGCGTGTTGTTTGGTTTAGGGTGGTAGCTAGGAACAGCATCTGGGTATGGTTGAATTTGCTTATAATAATAGTTACCATACCAGCCTCGGAATGGCACCGTATGAAGCTTTATATGGAAGGCCATGTAGAACACTATTGAATTGGCATGAAGTGGGAGAAAGGCAAATGGTAGGCCTTGAGTTGATACAGCAAACCACTGAAATGGTAAAGTTTATTAAAGAAAAATTGCAAACAGCTCAGAGCAAGCAGAAAAGTTATGTTGATAATCGGAGGACACCAGTTCAATTTGAAGTTGGGGACTTTGTCTTTCTAAGAGTTTCCCCTACTAAAGGTGTTGTGCAGTTTGGTAAGAAAGGAAAGTTGAGTCCGAGATATGTGGGACCCTTCCAAGTGTTAGAGAGAATTGGGGAGACAGTTTATAGACTTGATTTGCCATCCGATTTTGCAGATGTTCATGATATTTTCCATGTCTCCATGTTAAGAAAGTGTATTGAAGACCCAACTCAAATAATTAGTTATCAAGGTGGTGATTTGAGGCCGGATATGTCTATGCTGAATACCCAGTGCAGATTACAGGCCGTAAGACAAGGAAGTTAAGAAATAAAGAAATTGAGTTAGTTAAGGTTAGGTGGGAAAATAGGCTAGGAGGTGAGGATACCTGGGAGTTAGCCGAGGAAATGGCTAAAGGATATCCTTACTTGTTTGAGTAAAGTTTTAAATCTTTTTAGATGATAGTACTTGTAAATTATGTTTTAAAGTTGAATGTATATTCGAATTGTGTTATGAATTTTGAGGTCGAAATTTCTTTTTTAGATGACAGTAATGTAACGTCGCGCATTTTTCGGATCCTTGTGGATCCTGTGTTTAGCGCTTGTGAGGCCAATGTGTGGCCAATGTGGCTTGTGTTTGGCGTGTACATGTGTTTTTGGGGATTATTGGGCCGACAGTTTGGGCCCGTAGCACCCTGGAATTCTCTGTCTGTGAACGCGACAGAGGGGGTCGTCGCGTTCTGAACGCGACAGCTCTGCCCGTCGCGTTCTGAAAGCCGCCAGGGATCGGCGATCGTCTGCATGTGCGCCGCGTGTCGCATGCTGGACAACTTGCAAACGTCAGCCTTAGGAAGGCGACGCCCAGGTCCGTCGCGATGAGGTCGCAACGGAGTGGTCCGTCGCGTTCTTAACCGCAAATGGTGCTTAAACCCTGCTGGCCAGAACAGAGCACAATATGCTCTGTTTGGCTAGGGGGAGGTGCTGCGTGGGTTTCCTGGGGTGTTTCGGTGTGGAAGCTTGCGGTTTGGCGTGTTCTCGCCGCGGGGAGTTCGTGTGGAATGGGAGAAACACCATGGAATTGCCGTGTTGCCCGTTCTTCGTGGAGGTAGGGTAATCCTCCCCATTTTCGGGCTGTAGATCGCGGGTGACGATCATACAACTTGTTATTTGCATTTCTAACAATAGATACCATGAATAGGGACTCACAAAAGCATGAAAAACACGAATTAAGGGTGGTTTGCATGTCGTAGGGTGGTAATCTGTGGAGAGGATCCCGGATTAAGGTTCCTGCCTGTGAAGGCGACGGAACCCCCTGTCGCGATCTGAACGCGATAGGTCGACCCGTCGAGTTCAGGTGGGGAACGTGACATATTGGTGCATCGCATTCATGTGGTGAATGCGCCATATCGGGCTGTCGCGTTCTGAAGGCAACACAGGCCCATGTCGCGACCGCAGCCGAGTGGTCTGAATGTGCATGGCTTATGTGAAATGATTATCCGATTGTTGTTACTCGATGTATTTGGTAATATTGTGTGGTGCATTGGCACCTGTGGCGCTCTGGGAGCGCGTGTTTACGAGGCTAGCATATTGGTTATGTATCTAGCTAGTGGTTTACGTGTTGGCATGGTATGCACGCGAGACGTGTTGTGTTCACGTGTTGTGGACAGTCGGTACTCATGATTGTTGTGATATTTCACGTGGTTTATGCGATGCGCACGTGGTTTTGTGTGCGTGGCAGGTAGTACGACGCCTACCATGGTTACCTCTCCAGTTGGGTGCCCCAGGTTCTCTGTGAGCCAGGTGTAGACACCCATTTCTGACCCATAAGTCGAGCTAAATTCCTCGTCATATCATTGATGCCCCACGTTGGCTCATCATCACCAAGCTGGCTTTCTCCGATCTTGATATATTCTTCAGTAGTTCCTCTCCCTAGTGGGTTCTTCCTGGTCAAATCAATCAATCTTCATCATCATCTCGTAGCTCTCTGGGTTAGGAATCCGGCGTTTCAAACCGTGCGTCAATCTGATACCCGTGCAAGGAGATCGGACACTTTGTATGGCCATATGCTGAAATGTCCCTGAAGGCAACAGATTTCCTGTCGTTTTCCCCTATACAAGGTGACACCCTTCCTGTCGCTATCTGGCCCTGTAACGATTTGCCAAGTCAGAATCGATCTCCTTCAGAAGGCGACACCTCGATACGTTACGTTCATAAATTGGCCTTTAATTCCTTGAAAAATCGCCATAAATACTTGAAAGACCTTCCTTGTAAGGAAGGCGATGTATCGAGGCATCACCACCTTGGTAGCGACCAGAAGGCCGTCGCGTTCTGGATGCCATGCAGGGAATCCTTTCCGAGCATGACTTGGACACTTGCCATGCATGGATATTCCCTCTTTTGGTCGACCTAAACGCGTCCAAATCCTATATAAACTCGTGAAGACCTTCCTTAAAGCCTCCTTTCAGAGTTCCAATCACCCATGCGCGGCCATACCTACCCAAACCCGGACTCTTGCCCATTATTCCCTTCACAGCCCTTCCAGGAATAATCACCTATAAGTTGATCAATACTGCGTCTTTTAGGGCAAGACCGGCGTCTGCTGCTTCCTCTCCCAGAGAGCTCCGATTCCTCAAAAGGGTGCTCCGCCTCCAGATGACGAGGAAGTGCCCCCAGGGTGTTTTTCCCTCGACTATGTTTTCTCTCTCCCCTTTCCATCAAGTTTTCTCTTCATTCATGCATGCTTAGCATAGTTTTCTTCGTAGATTTCATTAGAACACACCACACACACCGATCTTAATCACTCAAAGGGGTTAAAAACCCATCCCACGTGTGTTCCCTCCAGAATAGTACATGTTTCTTCATATTTTTGGAATAGATTCATCATACATGAGTTTTCTAATGGATTTCCTGTTGTTTTGATGATCTTGGTAGGTGTTTGAAGACAGGAGAGGCACGTGTCTCTTGCCCCTTGGCCGGCTGAGGAGCAAGAAGAAAGAACCCACAATCTTCATCCACTGAAGCAGAAGGCGACGACCCTGCTGTCGCGACAAAGAAGGCGCCAGTCTTCCCGTCGCGTTCAGGTAAACAGGCCACGGCCCTCATCTTGTCGTGTTCACAGGAATAGGTACGCCCTCTGTCTTCTCTTCCTTTTTCCGAGGTAGTTAGCCCATCTTCATCCATCTATTCTTCTTGGCAACTACTTTGGTGGCGATCACGGTCAGTTTTCCTTACCTTTTCACATATATTTTTTTGGGAGCAAATCCCGTGATTTCACCTTTTGGCGATCACACTCTAACAGTCAAGAACCAGGAGAGAACACCCCGAAATCCTTGCCAAGGTGTTACAAAGGTCAAGGGAGTATCAACTGAGAATGAATCCAAAGAAATGCGTGTTCGGGGTATCATCAGGAAAATTGCTAGGGTTCATAGTTAGCAAGCGAGGCATTGAGATCGATCCAAATAAGGCCAAGGCTATAGCAGAAATGCCACCTCCAAAGAACATCTCACAGCTAAGAGGGCTAATTGGGCATTTGCAGTTCATCAGAAGATTCATATCTCAACATTCACAAAGATGTCGCCCATTCTATGATCTCTTGAAAGGAGGGGCAAAGTTCGAATGGAATGACAAATGTCGAGAAACCTTCGATGATTTGAAGAGTTATCTCATGAATCCCCCTGTTTTGCAACCTCCTGTACCCGGAAAACCACTAATCCTATATCTCTCAGTCATTGAGGACTCCCTAGGCGATGTCCTGGTGCAACATGATGAATCTGGCAAAGAAAGGGCAGCATACTATCTCTCTAGGCTCTTCAACACCGCAGAATCCAAGTACACCACCACGGACAAAACTTGTGCCGCACTCGTATGGGTAGTCCAAAAGCTCAAGCACTACTTCCTTGCCCACGAGGTCAAGCTGATCTCGAGAATGGATCCACTCAGATACCTTCTAGAAAAGCCCGTCCTCTCTGATCGGCTGGCACGCTGGCAGAGCTTCCTCTCACAATTCGACATTTCCTTTGTGGTCCAAAAGGCCATCAAAGGCTATGCCATCGCTGATCTCCCACTCCCTCACAGCGATTCCGTCCAAGAAGAATTCCCCGATGAAGAGATCTCGGTCATCATCAAAGACCCTTTCTGGTCCCTCCATTTTGATGGAGCACTCAACTCCCAGGGACGGGGCATTGGAGCTGTGCTGCTCACCCCGGAAGGTATTATCATCCCCATCGCATATCAACTTACCTTTTCTGCCACTAATAACATGTCTGGGTACGAAGCTCTCCTCGCTGGTCTCAAGCATACTTACATTCTAGGGGCACCTCACCTTAGAATCATAGGAGACTCTCAGCTTGTTCTGCGGCAGGTGCTCTCAACTTACCGCACTCGTGACCCAAAGCTTAAGCCATATCAAGATTTGGTCACGCTGTTAGCAAGGCAGTTCCACAAGCTCATCTATATCCACACTCCTCGCTCACAAAATATCCTGGCCGACGCTCTGGCGTCACTAGCTTCATCCCTGTCCTTCCCTCTGAGTCACCGGACCGAGACAATTGTCGTCCAACGGCTCGACGTTCCATCTATCCAGGATCCTTGGTTCAATGACCTTAGGACAACCTTAGAAGAGAGGGCTAAGAAGAGAGGAGCGCAGCAAGTTATGCTAACTGAGCTCGAGGAAATTTTAGATGAAGAAGAACTGCCATGGTATTTTGAGATTGAGCAATACTGCAGGGATGGGACATATCCCGAAGGGGCAAATGCGGAAGATCACAGGGCCATCAGAAGAGCCGCCTTAAGATACACAGTCGTGGGAGAAGTCCTATACAGGCGCTCTCTTAATGGAGTTCTCCTGAGATGCTTGAATGATGATAAGCCTGAAGAGTGGTGGAAGGAGCCCATGCTAGTGAATGCGGAGGACATGTCAACAGTCAAATGCTCGCTAAGAAGATCATTAGGCAGGGCTATTACTGGCCAACCCTAGAAGAAGACTGTGCCATCTACATCCGTAGGTGCATCAAGTGTCAACTCCATGCTGATAAAATCCATGCTCCTTCATCCTCACTTCATCCACTCTCCACACCTTGGCCATTCTCCATGTGGGCTTTCGATATTGTCGGCCCTCTTGGTGATCCTAATGCTCAAACCAAACAGAAATCCTTTATCCTAACAGCAACTGAGTATTACACCAAGTGGCAGAAGGGAGCGGAAGCAGCAAATCAAAGCCCACAGTGTGCCGCTTTATCATGAAGAATATCATCTCGCGGTTCGGAGTGCCAAGTAGCTTCGTCACAGACAACGGACCACAATTCATCTCACAAGAGCTGCAGGACCTCTGTAAGAATACAACATCACTCTACATCATTCATCTCCATATTACCCACAAGGCAATGGCCAAGCTGAGGCAACTAATAAAACCCTTCTTAAAATCTTAAAGAAAACATGTGAATCAGACAGATTTGCCGATTGGCCGGAAAAGCTGATAGAGGCTCTATGGGCCTATTGTACCTCCGTCCATACTCCTACGGGGCAAACCCCGTACGCTCTCACTTACGGGATGGAGGCGGTAGTTCCGTATGAGATCTTGATCCCTTCACTAAGAGTCCAACTTGACAAGGAACTTAATCTTGACGAACGTCGAGAGGCATTGCTAGTCCAATTGGAACTCTTAGATGAAAGGCGACTTATGGCAGCTGACCACGTGCTCTCATATCAAAGGCGAATCTCAAGGTCTTTTGAAAAGAAGGTAATTGAGCGAAAATTCCAAGAGGGTGATATGGTCTTGAAACACATTTTTATCAAACCTGGAGGTCCTAGGTCTAAATTGCAGCCTAATTGGGAAGTCTGTACGTTGTGAGGGAAGTGTATCCCGGAAATGCCTACCGCTTAGTTAACGCTGAGGGTGTCGAATTGTCACATCCGTGGAATGGGTTGTACCTCAAAAGATTATATCCCTAAGTCTGTAGGTGTGAGGCCACAACACTTAGATTAGGGGACAATCCCGCGTTGAAAGTCCGAAGTTCTTCCCTAATCGTCAAAGGTCGCTCTAAGCTAGGACTAACACACACACATGGCAAGCCCGGGTGGCTACACTTGGTAGATGTCGCAGCTATGTAGGCTCTACCCTAGCAATGCGATGGTCGTTCTCTTCTAATCGGTCGAAGTATAGGGGCAAGGGTCGTAAGGGTGAGGTTGTCGACCTAAGGCATACCCTGACGAGGGGAAGTCTCAAACAGGGACGATCAAACAATAAGGGGCAAAGAAGCAAAAGAAACAAAAGAAAAGAAAAAGTCTATAACACAATAGGGGCATGGCAAAGATGGGCAAAGTCCCCGCGGGACGCTCATGAGCACGGTCGTACGCATGCCCCAAATAATGCAAGTCCATAGGAGAAGACCACAAAGCCCCTACACAACAGTCCCAATCTCTGAAGGGTATGTTGCAGGAAGTAACCGAACCCAACATCCCTAAAACCTACATGAGACTTTCCTAAAGTAGTCTTCCATTTCTCCCTATAAGACCGAATCATTTCTTGGGTATGGCTTAAATAGTGGCATCGTCAAACCAAGGGTAGTCTCCCAAGGTATGTCACCCCTCAACGTACGTCCTAGCTTAGTGAGGTCCGTGGCGAGAACGAGAGGTGATCAAGACTCCAAACCAGTGGTTCAAACCAGTCTATGTGTTGTGGCCCAAAGGGCGAGTACCTTCCATCTCGCGCGTCGTATTTTTTGGAAGGGGCAAACGTCGGCTTTAGGCGTCTTTCAAAACTTCAAAAAATCAAATATTTCAAAACTCCAAAAAATCAAATATTTCAAAACTCCAAAAAATCAAATATTTAAAACTCCAAAAAATCAAATATTTCAAAACTCCAAAAAATCAAATATTGCCAAAATCCAAAAAATCAGATATTTCAAAACTAAAAAAAAAAATCAAATAGTTCAAAATCCCAAGCAATGTTTTCAAAATCCCAAACTGCATTCATTCATGCATGTCATTTATTTATTTACATCTTTTTGCCTATTTAATAAGGCTTAGCCCCCTTGACCATTTATCAAGGTTGGTCACTCGTCGCATTTTAAGGCAACGGGCTAAGTCTAAGAACGGATCTAACCTATTTCGTGGTTGTCTTAAGTGTGCAGAGTGCAACAGAACAGAAAGAAAGCGACACTCACATATCACTCGTCACACAGTCACCATTCGTAAACAAAAAATTCTCATTCCATTCCATATCATGTGTACATCATCATAGCAAAAAAGGAGGGGGGCAAAGTACAAGCCCTCAATCACTCTCCCCAGTACCCTCAGGCGGGCGGGAAGATGGAGGGGGCATCTCCCTCGGTCCTGTCGTGCTCCCCTCGGCCGCTCCCGCGCGTCGTCGCGCCTCCTCCTCGTTCCTCCGCTGTCCGGAGGAACCTGTCAAGTAATGCCCAGCCGACCCGCTGGGGATGCCACTCCTGCTGGCAGATGAACGGCTGCGTCCGACCAAGGCGAGGGCCCTCTCGAGACCCTTCATCTCGGACCGCAGCAGCTCACAGCGGTGTCACTCCTCTCCTAACTGCAAACGGAGCTCGTCCGCCTCCCGACGCAGGCCGGTCGCCTCGTCTGCCTGAGGGCGTAGGCGTAGCTCCGCCATCTCGGTCTCTAGCACAGTCGACCGCGCTAGGGCATCCCTCAACTCCGCCTCCTGCAAATCAAAGAAGAATTATCAATAAAAGAAACCAAGTGCAAAGGCCATGCAATTGATAACTTACCCACTCGCGCAGCTGGGCCAGGGCATCCTCCGCCCGGGTCACCGCCGCCGCCAGCTGGCCCTCTAGTACGGAGCAGCCAGGCTCGTCTCGGGAGGAAGAGGCACCTCCCACCATCTGCTGGGCCTGATCCAGCTCGTCCCGCTGCAAAGAAAAGCACAAGGGGTCAGTCAATTGAGGCTAAAAATAGAAAGGATAGGGAGTAGAGAACTCACCAGCTGTGTCACGGTCCGCTGGTGTAGCGACCCTCATTATACCGATACGGCTATACCAACCCACATCGGTATAGCGAGCGTTGCCACAGTGGGACATTTACCCAACAATAACATTCAACTGAGATACACGTGAATATAAGGACAGAGTAGCGGAAGTAAAAAGAACTACTGTCTTCATTCATTCATCATCCACATTTAGCATACATGAAATTGCAATAACATTAAAGAACTTAAATTCACATAATTTAAATTGCTGAAAATTAATACATAGATGTCCACCATTATACATTCCTTCCATGATAATGCTAATACACGTTCAATTTACATACTATAAAGCGCAAAAGTCACAAAGTACTCCAAAGACTAATCTCCGCGCTCGGAGTCCGTCTCCACCATCTCCTTCAACGGTGCCACGTCACCAACTATACCTGTACGCCGAAGCAAGTAGTGAGTCTAAAGACTCAGCAAGTAACACCACTCATACCATACACGTACATGTCATAGTAGGCTCTACACACACCATTGCAAAAAACTCAACGTGTATCATGCTTAACGTTTGAAATGAATAACCAACCATGATGATTCTATAAGTAAACACATGATGCATGCTTTCAGATTTCCTTATCAAGATAAATTCCTAACACATGTTCTCTAATCATTCCTACTCATGAAAATCTACTTTGTATTTTAACTAAAATATGAAAGCACTTAGCATGATTATCCTACGTACATGAAACAAAACACACATAGCATGGAATCTACACATTCTTGTGCATGTACACGAACACTTTTCACACTTTAACTTGCTGGTTTTTCACATGATTTAGCAACCATAACCCTACACATGAGAGCTACAATGTTATTTAAAATACAACATGTGAACAACCAAACATGTGATTTTGTACACATACTTGTTAATTGTCCCTAGCATGGATTCTAGGCATTTTACACATATAAACATGATCCTAACATAATGAAGCTACTGATTTAACATGGTTTCAGATTTGTCACAACATGGATTACAATATCATATCCTCACATTTTGGTCTCACATTTTCTTTACACAAATTTCCAATTCACATAAATTGCACTTTACACATACACATTACACATTGTTCACTTTCACATTAACACATGAACACATGCACATTTACACATTACACTTTCACATTTAGTGCCGTGACACATAGTCCAAACCACCAAAGAAGGACACAACACATCACATCACATAGACGCCATCTAGGCAATACAATGGCGGCTCTTGGACTGCGCAGAACGGGAGAATAAGTCTCCACCCTAACCAGTGGTACTTGTCCACCTCCAGGATTTCCCCCTAATGCCCTTAGGGTCACTTACACATTGAACCTTCTCATGGGGACTTTTCCCTGATACGGTTCCACTGCCCTCTGTGGAAGCAATGTCACACTTGGCACAATTTACACATTACACGTTTTTACCGTTTTTAACACGAGTTTACACATATCACTCTCATTCTATTCACTTTCTCACTCACATGCACATTTCTCTATTTTTTTTTCCTAACATGACACTACAGATTTCAAAATCTACATTCAGGTAATTATCACCGATCAGGTCGGATTACACCTAAATCGAATTGTTTCACTTGGCATGCATAAATTCACAATTTACATGGAAAATTCATATTACATTAAATACTGGTCCAAATGACCTGAAACTTTAATCACATGTTAATTTCGGGTTTAGGATTTCTCATGCAAATTTTCAGATTTTTCTGAACTAAAACGAAATTTCAGAAATTCAAACATCCATTTCTCATACCATCCACAATTTAACTTAACATGGAATTTTACACAAACTACCATCTTAGCAGATTACTATCTAAACCCTAGCATGCATGGAAATACGGAATTCATTCCCGAATTTATTGGACAATCCATTAATTTATGGAAGATTTATCATGACCTAGCATGATCTCTATTTTCCTAAACAAATTTTACAATAATTCACACAAGCATGAGAATAATCTCAGAAATTTGGAACAGGGACTGAACCTCACATGCATAATCCTCACAAATTAGGGCATTTAGACTTGTCCTAAATCATGCAAACATGGTTTAACAAGATTAAAACTCATCACACATGTATTTTCATGAAATAATTAAGTCCTATCATTCGTGATAATCCATCCACACACCACATCCATCACACAACAATATACATAGCATATAATGATTTACAGTATATCCTCATCGTGAAACATATCGAAAATAGTCGTATAGAAGGGCAGAACAGGTCACTGTTCTGTCCAGATGAACTTGGCGGCGGTCTCTGGCCGCTAATTCAATGTCAACGGCATAGTCGATGGACGCTAAGCATAATCTTAGCGGCAAGGGACATTGCCGTCAATGTCAGGTCTGTGCAGAACACAGACCCGAGCTCCAAAGATGGGGTGAATTTGGGGGTCTAGGACACGAGGGAAAATACACAAAAATAGTAAAACCATCCTAGACACATACAGGGACGCTATGAATGGGGTACTTGCCTTTTGAAAAATACACTAATGGATCTAGGGCTTGGAGAAGCTCTCCTTGGGCAGTCCCAAGAAGTTGCGAAACACCTTCCAAGATCACCTCCCTCCGAGTTCCTGAGCAGTCCCACAGCAAGTCGAGGTCGGGGAAGCCTTCCTCGATGATCCAGCAAGCTCCTTGTTGCAGCAGAACCCCGGAACAAGCTTCAGGTTGTTGGATTTTGGGTTCCAAAGTGGGGGTTTTCCTCAGTTCAGAAAGTAGGGTTTCTTCTCTCTCTTGCAAAAGGGTAAAGAGAAGGGTTGGGGAAGCAAATTCGGGTTTAGATATATGGGAGAGGCTTCTCTCCCACGCACAGGGTGACATGATGGCTCTCAGACCGTTGGGAGACAGCTCCCCAATGGGTGAGTTGCCTTGGTTCCGGAATTTCTGGCTCTGCAACGCATGCAGGTCAGAGAAGTTGGTGTCCACATCGTTAGACGCTGGGATTAGTGTTGGCGTCCATGGGGTTGACGCTGACACCACATAAACGGCTATGGGATTGACGCCAATCTGGCCTTCGGCCAGAAGTCTAAAACATGCAGAAACCCATGTACATCATGCATATATACATGTAATATCTATATAGTTTTGTGCACACACTACCATCAAGTAATACATACATTATTTATACCTAAGCTATACACATACACACATAAGTATACCACTAATACATACGTAGATACATACATATGTACATATACGACACGAATTATTTACATGCATTACAATAATGCAACAAAATTCGAGGGCCTTACACCCTCTCCCCCTTAAAAGAAACTTCGTCCTCGAAGTTAGAACGACACTACTCAAACAAAAGGGGATACTTCTTCTTCATCGCATCCTCAAGCTCCCAAGTTGCCTCCTCTCGTGAGAAGTTCCGCCATAGAACTTTCACCGACACAATACTCTTGTTCCGGAGGTGCTGAACCTTCCGGTCAAGAATAGCTACTGGTTGCTCGACATACGAAAGATCTGGCTGGATCTCCACTGGCTCATGACTAATCACATGAGACGGATCTCGGACATACTTCCTGAGCATAGATACGTGGAATACAGGGTGAACGCTAGCCAAAGCTGGGGGTAATGCTAGCTCATATGCCACGCTGCCCAAACGTCTGAGAATCTCATATGGGCCAATGAACCTGGGGCTCAACTTACTATGCCTGCCAAATCTAACGACACCACGAGTAGACGATATCTTCAAGAAGACATGATTGCCAACCTCGAACTCCAAATCTTTTCTCCTGTTGTCGGCATAACTCTTCTGCCTATCCTGTGCCGCAACAAGCCTCTTCCTGATAAGCTGGATCTTATCCGAAGTTTCCTGAACTAACTCCGGTCCGATCAACTGCCTATCACTAGTCTCCTCCGAACACAAAGGAGATCTGCAGGGCCTACCATACAACGCCTCGAATGGAGCCATACCAATACTCGCATGAAAGCTGTTGTTGTATGCGAACTCCACAAGAGGTAAATGACGCTCCCAATCATCCTTCCAATCCAGAACACATGCTCTCAACATATCCTCGAGCGTCTGGATAGTCCTCTCGGACTGTCCATCGGTCTGGGGATGAAACGCCGAACTGAGCTTCAGTTCCGAACCTAACGCATCCTGAAGACCCTTCCACAGCCTCGAAGTAAATCTCGGATCTCGATCCGAAATGATCGACTTCGGCACACCATGCAATCTAATGACACTACTAACATACAATCTAGCTAAACTCTCTACTGACTGCTTCTTCTTCATAGGCAAGAAATGAGCAGTCTTCGAGAATCTATCTACAACTACCCAAATCGAGTCATTGCCCCTTCTAGATCGAGGCAAACCCGAAACGAAGTCCATAGTGACAGCTTCCCACTTCCACACTGGGATATCCATCCTCTGCATAAGGCCGGATGGTCGCTGTCGCTCGGCTTTCACTTGCTGACACACTAGACATCTAGACACATAATCCGCAACATCCTTCTTCATGCCGGACCACCAAAATGATCTCTTCAGGTCTCGATACATCTTGGTGTTACTCGGATGAATAGAGAATCGTGATCTATGAGCCTCCGCTAACACATGCTCACGGACATCTACCAAATCAGGGACACAAACACGGTGCTGAAATCTAATCACACCGTCCTCATCACGAGCAATGCCTGCCTTGCCCACTAACTCTAAGAGTCTAGGGTCGGCTCCCTGTCGCTCGATCACCTCATCCAAAACCGAGGACCTAGGAGATAACTGAGCTACAAAAGCCTGACATAGCGATGGCTCTAACTCAGTCAATGCGCAAGCCGCATCTTCCAGTCCTGCTGGAGGGATGGCCTCTTTCTACTCAGCGCATCCGCTACGACATTCGCCTTTCCAGGGTGATACTGAAGGTCGAAGTCATAATCCTTCAAGAACTCAATCCATCTCCTCTGCCTTAGGTTTAATTCCTTTTGGGAGAAAAGATACTTCAAGCTCTTGTGGTCAGTAAACACCTCGAATCTGACACCATAAAGATAGTGCCTCCAGATCTTTAGTGCATGCACCACTGCTGCGAGCTCCAAGTCATGAGTCAGATAGTTCTTCTCATGCTCCTTCAATTGACGAGAAGCATAAGCCACTACCCTTTCTTGCTGCATTAGCACACAGCCCAAACCAATGAGACGCATCCGTATAAATGGCAAAGCCCTCTAGACCACTAGGCAATACAATACCGGAGCAGAAGTAAGCTTAGCCTTCAATAGCTGGAAGCTACGCTCACATGCCTCAGACCATACGAACTTCTCACCCTTCCTGGTCAGCTTTGTCAAGGGGGCGGCGATGGATGAGAAACCCTCAATGAATCGCCGATAGTAACCAGCTAACCCAATAAAACTACGAATCTCCGAAGGGGTCTTGGGAACCTCCCAATCCATAACTGCCTAGACCTTCGCTGGATCAACTGCAACACCAGCGCCGGAGATAACATGCCGAGGAAATGAACCTCGCGCAACCAAAAATCGCACTTGCTAATTTTGCATACAGCTTGTGCTCACGAAGAACCTCTAACACTAACCTCAGATGCTGACGGTGCGTGGCCTCATCCGGAGAGTAGACCAACACATCGTCAATAAACACTACGACAAAGCTATCTAAATAAGGCCTAAACACCCTGTTCATGAGGTCCATGAACGCTGCAGGGGCATTGGTCAATCCGAAAGGAAGGACCAAAAACTCATAATGTCCATAACGAGTTCTAAACGCCGTCTTGGACACATCCTCACTCCGAATCCTCAACTGATGATAACCAGATCGCAAATCAATCTTAGAAAAGACTGATGCCTCTCGCAACTGGTCAAACAAGTCATCAATACGAGGTAAGGGATACCTGTTCTTCACAGTCACTTGGTTCAACTTCCTATAGTCAATGCACAACCTAAGTGACCCGTCTTTCTTCTTGACGAACAATACAGTGCGCCCCAAAGGGAAACACTAGGGCGAATAAATCCCTTATCAAGCAACTCTTGCAATTGCCTCCTCAACTCGGCTAACTCCGTAGGTGCCATCCGATATGGAGCCTTCGAGATAGGAGAGGTGCCCGGAAGCAACTCTATGATAAACTCTATCTCTCTATCCGGTGGCAATCCAGACAAGTCATCAGGAAAGACATCTGGAAAATCCTGCACTACCTCAATCTCTGCAAGAGTAGGTGACTCATCAGCCTCTGGCACTAACACTACGCTGGCAAGAAAAGCGTCACAACCCTTGTTTACCATGCGCATCGCCTTCATGGCAGAGATGACCATCTTTCCCGCCCAGTTCCTTGGCAAGGGGTGAGAGAACTCATCCTCACCAGAAATGCGGAAAACAATCCTCTTCCGACGACAATCCACTAACGCATAGTGCTCCTCTAGCCAATCCAGACCAAGAATAGCATCATAGTCCTTCATCTTTAGCAAGAAGAAACACTCATCTAGGATTCTATCCTCAATGCACACAGGTAACGACGGAATGCACTTCCTAGTCGATACCGTACCCGCAGAGGTGTGCACAGACAAAGGGACCTCTAAATCCTCAGACTCTATGCCTGACTCTAGGGCTAACTGCCTAGCGAACCACTCGGAAATGAACGAGTGAGTAGCACCCGTATCAAACAAAACCCGAGCGTGCACACCTAAAAGCAAAACCGTACCTTCGGTGGCATGCTCCGCCTGCTCGGCGTCCTCACGAGCTAAAGCAAACACTCGAGCTGGGGCTCGAGGCCTTCCTGGTCTTCCTGTAGCTGGCGCGGCTACCGCTACTGCTGGGGCTGGCGCTCCACGCTGAGCTCCCAGCTGAAGTCTTGGGCAATCCTTGATCTTGTGGTCGCTGCTTCCGCACTTCAAGCATCTACCCGCTACCAACCAACACTCGGAACCACCGTGTGTCTTCCCACAGTGGGGACACTCTTTCTTCACGCCAGGGGAACGTACAGAAGGTACCTGAGAACTGCCGACTTCCACGGATCGCTACGGTGTCTGGTACACCATTTTCTTCTTGTCTTGCCGCTGGAATGTCGCTGCTGGCCTCTTCTGCGAAGCCTTCTTTTCCTCCAGATATTGCTCCATCTCTCCCTCCTGCCTGCAGGCAGCACTGAGGGCCTCGTCCAATGTGCGGTGGTCAAACGCCACGAGTCTCGTCCGCAGTGATGGCTTGAGTCCCATCACGAACTTCTTGGTCTTCCTCCGCTCGTCTGCCACGATATGAGGTGCATATTTAGAAAGTTCATAAAATCTTGCCTCATATTCCAGCACGGTCATGGAGCCTTGAGCCAAAGATAGAAATTCTTGCTCCATCCGATCTTGCACATGCTCGGGGACGAACTTGGCCCGAAAGAGCCTCGCGAACTCGTCCCAAGCAACGTCAATAGCTCCATCCTCAAATCGGGTACGCTGCAATGAAGCCCACCATACATCAGCTCTTTCCTGTAGCACGTAGGTGGCCAATGTAACCTTATCCTCCTCTGCACACCTGATGGCTCGGAAGATCTTCTCTATCTCCCTCATCCAGCTTTCAGCCAACAACGGATCGCTCTCCCCCTTAAAAGAGGGTGGCAGCATCCTCTTGAATCTTTCCATGGTAGAAGGTCCACCATGGTCCTGAGCTGGTACTTGAGCCTGAGCCTCCAACTGAGCCTGTGTTTGCATGGCCTGCACCAGACCTTGCATGAATACTCCATAGTCCACAGGTGGCGGTGGGGGAAGTACAGGACCTGGCGGTGCCGGGGCCTGCTGCTCCGCCCGCTCGTCACATCGCGGCTCGTCCTCACGGGCCGGCGCTCCGCCACGCCTACCTCTCGAAGCCATGGCTGCAATAAAATTTCAGCCACCATTAGAGCTAGGTTACTAAGTTTCCTAACCATTTTCTTATCTATTTTTCATTCCTTATGAATCAATTCTACACATGTGGACATACTTAACATGCAATGGGGATGATGACTATGTATATTCATGTGCAATCTCAACCCGTTGCTCTGATACCAATCTCTGTAGCGACCCTCATATACCGTTACGGTTATACCAACCCACGTCGGTATAGCGAGCGTTGCCACAGTGGGACATTTATCCAACAATACCATTCAGCTGAGATACACGTGAATATAGGACAGAGTAGCGGAAGTAAAAAGAACTACTGTCTTCATTCATTCATCATCCACATTTAGCATACATGAAATTGCAATAACATTAAAGAACTTAAAAGTTCACATAATTTAAATTGCTGAAAATTTAATACATAGATGTCCACCATTATACATTCCTCCCATGATAACGCTAATACAACGTTCAATTTACATACTATGAAGCGCAAAATCACAAAGTACTCCAAAGACTAATCTCCGCGCTCGGAGTCTGTCTCCACCGTCTCCTCCAACGGTGCCACGTCACCAACTACACCTGTACGCCGAAGCAAGTAGTGAGTCTAAAGACTCAGCAAGTAACACCACTCATACCATACACTACATGTCATAGTAGGCTCTACACACACCATTGCAAAAAACTCAACGTGTATCATGCTTAACGTTTGAAATGAATACCCAACCATGATGATTCTATAAGTAAACACATGATGCATGCTTTCAGATTTCCTTATCAAGATAAATTCCTAACACATGTTCTCTAATCATTCCTACTCATGAAATTCTACTTTGCATTTTAACTAAAACATGAAAGCACTTAGCATGATTATCCTACGTACATGAAATAAAACACACCTAGCATGGAATCTACACATTCTTGTGCATGTACACGAACACTTTTCACACTTTAACTTGCTGGTTTTTCACATGATTTAGCAACCATAACCCTACACATGAGAGCTACAATGTTATTTAAAATACAACATGTGAACAACCAAACATGTGATTTTGTACACATACTTGTTAATTGTCCCTAGCATGATTCTAGGCATTTTACACATATAAACATGATCCTAACATAATGAAGCTACTGATTTAACATGGTTTCAGATTTGTCACAACATGGATTACAATATCATATCCTCACATTTTGGTCTCACATTTTCTTTACACAATTTCCAATTCACATAATTGCACTTTACACATACACATTACACATTGTTCACTTTCACATTAACACATGAACACATGCACATTTACACATTTACACTTTCACATTTAGTGCCGTGACACATAGTCCAACCACCAAAGAAGGACACAACACATCACATCACATAGACGCCATCTAGGCAATACAATGGCGACTCTTGGACTGCGCAGACCGGGAGAACAAGTCTCCACCCTAACCAGTGGTACTTGTCCACCTCCAGGATTTCCCCTAATGCCCTTAGGGTCACTTACACATTGAACCTTCTCAGGGGGACTTTCCCCTGATACGGTTCCACTGCCCTCTGTGGAAGCAATGTCACACTTGGCACAATTTACACATTACACATTTTACCATTTTTAACACATGAGTTTACACATATCACTCTCATTCTATTCACTTTCTCACTCACATGCACATTTCTCTATTTTTTTCCTAACATGGCACTACAGATTTCAAAATCTACATTCAGGTAATTATCACCGATCAGGTCGGATTACACCTAAATCGAATTGTTTCACATTGTATGCATAAATTCACATTTACATGGAAAATTCATATTACATTAAATACTGGTCCAAATGACCTGAAACTTTAACCACATGTTATTTCGGGTTTAGGATTTCTCATGCAAATTTTCAGATTTTTTCTGAACTAAAACGAAATTTCAGAAATTCAAACATCCATTTCTCATACCATCCACAATTTAACTTAACATGGAATTTTACACAAACTACCATCTTAGCAGATTACTGTCTAAACCCTAGCATGCATGGAAATACGAAATTCATTCCCGAATTTATTGGATAATCCATTAATTTATGGAAGATTTATCATGACCTAGCATGATCTCTATTTTCCTAAACAAATTTTACAATAATTCACACAAGCATGGGAATAATCTCAGAAATTTGGAACAGGGACTGAACCTCACATGCATAATCCTCACAAATTAGGGCATTTAGACTTGTCCTAAATCATGCAAACATGGTTTAACAAGATTAAAACTCATCACACATGTATTTTCATGAAATAATTAAGTCCTATCATTCGTGATAATCCATCCACACACCACATCCATCACACCAACAATATACATAGCATATAAATGATTTACAGTATATCCTCATCGTGAAACATATCGAAAATAGTCGTATAGAAGGGCAGAACAGGTCACTGTTCTGTCCAGATGAACTTGGCGGCGGTCTCTGGCCGCTAATTCAATGTCAACGACATAGTCGTGGACGCTAAGCATAATCTTAGCGGCAAGGACATTGCCGTCAATGTCAGGTCTGTGCAGAACACAGACCCGAGCTCCAAAGATGGGGTGAATTTGGGGGTCTAGGACACGAGGGAAAATCACAAAAATAGTAAAACCATCCTAGACACATACTGGACGTTATGAATGGGGTACTTGCCTTTTGAAAAATACACTAATGATCTAGGCTTGGAGAAGCTCTCCTTGGGCAGTCCCAAGAAGTTGCGAACACCTCCAAGATCACCTCCCTCCGGGTTCCTGAGCAGTCTCCACAGCAAGTCGAGGTCGGGGAAGCCTTCCTCGATGATCCAACATCTCCTTATTGCAGCAGAACCCCGGAACAAGCTTCAGGTTTTGGATTTTGGTTCCAAAGTGGGGTTTTCCTCAGTTCAGAAAGTAGGTTTTCTTCTCCTCTCTTGCAAAAGGGTAAAGAGAAGGGTTGGGGAAGCAAATTCGGGTTTAGATATATGGGAGAGGCTTCTCTCCCACGCACAGGTGACATGATGGCTCTCAGACCGTTGGGACAGCTCCCCAATGGTGAGTTGCCTTGGTTTCGGAATTTCTGGCTCTGCACGCATGCAGGTCAGAGAAGTTGGCGTCCACATCGTTAGACGCTGGGATTAGTGTTGGCGTCCATGGGGTTGACGCTGACACCACATAAACGACTATGAATTGACGCCAATCTGGCCTTCGGCCAGAAGTCTAAAACATGCAGAAACCCATGTACATCATGCATATATACATGTAATATCTATATAGTTTTGTGCACACACTACCATCAAGTAAACATACATTATTTATACCTAAGCTACACATACCACATAAGTATACCACTAATACATACGTAGATACATACATATGTACATATACTATCGAATTATTTACATGCATTACAATAATGCAACAAAATTTGAGGGCCTTACAGCTGGAGGTCGTCCCTCTGTTGGATCGTGGAGTGGAGGACGCCCTCTAGCGAGGCTATCCGACCCTCAGGGTCGAGCTGCAAACACAAGTCAGGTTAGCCAAAGAATTAATAATCAAAATATTCAAAAAAGGGCTAAGCTAGTAACACTCACCGTCGTCGGGTCCCCTTGTATACCTGGGCCCCGTACTTCCGTGCGTAGGCACGGAAGTAGTCCTCGTCACTGGCGGCTTCAGAGGTCACCACCCGGCCCCACTGGCGCCAGTCCTCCAACTGCTCTTGGACCCGCACCCGCCAGTCCGTGACCTGATGAAGGCCACGGAAACTGCGACCCGGCCTCTCCCATGGCCTCTGCCGAGTCGGGAACTCCACTGCTGCCTGGTGAAGTCCCAAGGTCCTCGCTACCAGCCGGAGGTGGAGGGGCACCACGGTGTTGAAGGCATGAAGCCAGGTCTCCCTACCGAAGTAGGGGTGGCCCTGCTCCACCCATGGCTGGGCGGCGTCCTCCTCCCCAGTATAAGGAGTCCAGTCAACCTGCGTCACAGATAGAAAGCTTGTTAATCAATTGTCAGTGGCAAAAGAAAGAAAAGGTGCTAGTGTAGAAGTACTCACATGCATGGATGAGCGTCACCTGTAGGCGCAGTGACCGCTCATCGCGACGGAACCGCCAGCGCTGCAACAGGGGCACAGCGCCCGGTTGCCTCGGCACTCCCCGGCCTAGTGAGGGGAGGTAGTAGTATGCCCACACCTGCAAAACAACACAGTCAGTGCCACAATCAATTCAAAATAAGCAGGAAAGTACTAAAAGGGTAAGGGTGAGAAGCGTACCTGTAGCAGTGGGAAGAACCCGGCCACCCCTGTCACCCTACTGGAGGTGCCCAGGCTGTCAAAAAGGTGGGCCAGAAGGGCTGCACCCCATGCGTAACCGCCTACCTGGGACAGATCCTCTAGCAGGGGCAGGCACCTGCAGCTCACCGGGTCTCCTCGGGTCCCCAGGATCAATTTTCCGATCACAAGGATCAGGAAGCGTCTCAAATCGCGGTCCGCTGCCGCTCCCTCCTCCTCTTTCAGCACTGCTCTGGCGTCCGCTGTCAGCCGGGCCATATACTCCGCCTGGCCCTCTCCAGTCTGGTGGCGCGCGTCCGCCACCCCGAGGCTCGCCTGCAGTCTCGTCCTCTGCACGAGAGAGGACCTCTTCTGCGTCACCTCCAACCCCAACAGACGCTCCACCATCTCCTGGTAACTCGTGTACGTCACCCCTATCACCGCCTGGCCATCTACCCTCAGGCCAGTGATCCGTGCCACATCCTCCAATGTGGGGATTATGTGACCCCACGGAAAGAGGAAGGCGTGGCACTCGGGGTCCCATCGCTCCTTCAGCGCCTGAATTAACGCCACGTCAGGTGTCAACTCATCCAACCTCAAAAAGGGGCCGAACCCCATCTCCTCCAGCCGGGTCCTCTAGAAGTCAAACAATCCCTGATAGATCGCTCGGATGACGGCCCACCCTAACCGGGACCGCAGCTCACTCTGCAAAACAGCCACAAAAAAACACAGGGATCAGCAAGATAAGACACAAAAAAAAACAACAAAAACAACAAAAAAAAACAAAAACAAAAAAAAAAAAACAAAAAAACAAACAAAAAAGGGGACCTTGTTCAGATAGCGACAGACATACTGTCATCTTTTGAAGGCGACAGGCAGTATGTCGCCTTCCCCCAAGCTGTCGCGTTACCAGGGTGACCGAAAACGGGCAATACCCGTTTCTCGGTCGTTCCACTTTGGGCAAATGCCCTACATTTGGTGCTTTGCACCTAATCCACACCATTCACACACATGGGTTTAGGGTTTTGGAGCCTACCTTCTTGGGGCCGACCGGATCGTCCTCACCCGCGGCCGCCATGGAATCCTCCTCCATGAGAGCTGCCGGAGTCACCTCCTCCGCTGTCGTGGACGGGCCCTCGTCCGTTGCCGCCGGCGGACGGTCCTCTTGGACCCCCGCTTGCGCCGGTCGCCCTCACCTCCATCGCCACCCTCCATTGCTAACCGCCGGAAAAGGTGGGAAAGAAAGAACGAGGAGAGAAAGGGGGGAGGGGAAAGAAAGGAGAGAGGAGGGGCACCGCCGCCGGCCGGGGATCGCCGGAGGAGAAGAGGAAGTAAGAGGGGTCCGGAGGCTCTAAGTCGCCGGAGGAAGAAGTGAAAAGGAAGAGAGAGAAGCACAGAGGAGGGAAAGAGAAGAAGGGGTGCTGGGCCCCAAATTTCAAACCGCTCGGTCCTGTCAACGCGACATAGAGCTTGTCGCGTTCATTTCAGGTCGCGACAGGAACCCTGTCGCGTTCATATCAAGGGTAGCGACCGTTGACCGGTCGCGTTCCAGGTAGTGACGCCTTGGCGGTTGCCTTTTCAGTCTGTGCGCAGAACTTTTGAAATTGGATTTCTATTGCAAATCTCCCATACATGCATCAAATGAAAGCTGAAAATCAAAATCAACATCATTCTCTCACTCTCAATACATCAAGCCTCTCAAAATCCTTCAAATCTCTCTAAAATACAATCATGCCTCTCTCTCAAGCTCACGGTCCCCGAGTGGCCGGATTTTCTCGTGCTCCTGAAGTACGCCTGGTATGTCTCCCGCTCCTCATGCAGCGTAGGTGGTAGAGCGTGGGTAGCACACGCACGCCATAGCGCCAGCGCACTCCGCACAACCTGCTCGTCCTCCGGATCTCCCAAACGTCTCTTCTTCATAGGAGGCAAGTGAGACGGCTGCAGTAGCTTGGTCCTTGGCTTCCCGATCTAAAGATAGCATCTTTGTGGGTTGTAGAGCACCATCGCCATATTTCGCACAGTTGAAGGTCCAATCCGCGTCCAAGAGGAAGCCGTATTTCTGTGTCGCCGCTATGCCTAAGGCGAAATGCTCTACCGGGAGTGTGCTGAAGTAGTGCCGCCATGCACTCCGGGTCTTCTTGTCCGCCATCTTGCAAATAACTTGATCGGGGAACTTGGCCGCCCCGCCGATAAAGCATAGTGGATGGCACCCAAAGATACGACTCTCGGTGGTAGGATTCTCTGCGGGTTTGAATTTTATCCTTACCCCCAACCAGCACTCTAGGAGAATCACAGAGCCATAGAGTGGGCCTTCCGTAGATGCCGAGGTGAGACCCGCATAGAGGTAGGCCAAGACCGCAAAAGACCCCGCCATACCCCACTAATGGCGCTCAAGCTCGCGTAGTCTATGAGGTGATCTCCGGATGGGAAAAGTACCACCCCGCATAAGCATATGGTTACGGCCTTGGCTATCTCCCGGTGGTTCCCGCACTTGTTCTTACATTGAGAGATGACCCACTTAGACAAAGGAACAAGATGGATGAATTGAGGGCTGATCATTGTGTAGACATCCCCGGGATCTGTCATAAACTCTCCTAAGATAAGCTTTGGGTTGATGGGCTCGACGGTGTAGTAGATATTTTGCTCATCCCCCCGTTTGGTCTTAGGCAAAGCCAAGAACGCCTCGACCTCCTCAAGAAGGACGGTCGCCTCAAATTTTGGGAAGATGAAGGTATGGGTTTGTGGGTGCCATAATTCAATCAAGGCGGTGATGCTCTACCAATCGAAAGACATTTTACGGTAATTATGGGCCGCTATCAATACACCCCTCAATCCCCACTCTCTCAAGAAACGGATTACATACATGGGTAGGGCTTTGATCATGGGTGCTATCCACGTGAGCTTGGAATAGCTGCGGGAGCCGGGGAAGAGCTAGAGAAAAGGAAAAGAGAAGGAGAGGAAGAGGGGAATGTGCATTAAAGAAGAAATTCGGAGCTAAAATAAATAAAATTTGAAAACACTGTTTTGCATACCTCTCTCACATCCTCATTGTTGCTCAGATGATTGGGGACGTCCGTCAGTCTTAGGAGGGCGCAATAGGTCGTCCGGGCACGCTTGGGACCTTCGTAGGGAGCCTCCTCACCCATGAGAGCACTTGAAGCTCTCTTCATGGCCATTGGAGCTTGAAAGCTGGAAGAGAAGAGGAGGAGGGTATGAGCTACGAATTTGGACCTCTCACCCCTTATTTATAGAGCCTTGAAACTCCTATTCATGGTAGGAAGGGTTTAGAAGAGCTAACGAGAGTGGGACTTTGATTAGAGAGCTTTAAGAGTCCAAGTGGGAGTCAAAATGAGATTTTCGGATTGCTGTGTTGTGCTCTGGCCGCAAATCCTGTGGTCGCGACGTATCGACACGTTGCCTTCAGGTGGCGACAGCTTAGGCGTCGCTTTCTGATCTAGGTCGCGACACACCTCTGGTCGCTTTCTGTGTGTATGCATTTTTATTGCCTATTTCTTTCACACAATCATCAATCGCCATTCCAAGATGTGTTTGCACTTATGCTCTAAAAATCTTTCCATTATTTTGGTTCATTTCAAGTTTGTATCATGTATTATATGTTTTTATTGCTTTAATTATTGTTGAAAATCCATAAAAATTAGAAAATCCAAAAAATCCCAAAAAAGTCTGAAAAAAAATCAGAAAATTCAAAAGAGACGGCCCGCCAGGTAAGTATTTCTAACCCTAATCCCTCTGCATTACTATATGGTCTCTACTCTATTATATCATCTCAAGGACCGGCTGGTTCTGTAATACCCCAATTTCTATTACTATTTATTATTCCAAAACAAGGATAATTAAGTTATAATACCTTAACGTTGTCAATAAATTGAAATAATTGACATGTAAGTATGACTGGTGGTAACGAACATTACCCCAGTGACGCGCATCGAAGTGCGTGCCTCTATAGAGCGATATTGGAAAATGACATCGAAATAAAAATTCGAGAACATCATAATTTCCAAAAAAATGTGGAGAAATTTAATATGTAATTATATGAATTTTTTGACGTACGGATTTCAAGGTACAGTCTCGCGACCAATTTTCGGGTGATTTTTCACCTACTGTAAAATAAAATCTGAAAATTAAACTAAAATCACCATAATTAGCAAAACCATCATACTAGTCTATGGTTAAAATTTAGTGACAAACAGACACCATTTAGATGTGTTTGCCTAATGATCATTGGACCAACTGATTTATGGGGCAATTACGGTAAGCCATTTCTGGGATTTTTTAGGTGGGATACGCGGAAGGCCCTTAAGGAGCCACCACACTTAGGAATAGTTATGATGACTACTGTATGCGTGTAGCCATGGTAACTTTGCATGGGCTATGTGTTAAACCTGGGAAAAGAACTCTTACCATGCCACGTTAGCCACCAACGTGTTGGTGTGCATGGAGATCTCTGAAGCTATAAATATACCTCACAACCCATCGTAGTTAACTTTCTCACCTGTTCATCCTATACACCATAGCTCTTGCATCCATTCTCTTGCAATTGGCGGTTAGAGTTGTTTTACTGGAGTGTTGTTATGCAACCTATGTGGATAATTTGCAGTTGAGCTGATTGTTGTGCATTGTCACAACTTTGTTTACCAAGGGTTGCATCTCTTATTGCATTTGTAATCCATTGTGCAAGCTTTTCTTTTGGTTCTTCCTATTTCCGTGGAGCTTCTCACCAAGGAGAAACTTACTATCTTCAGAAGGTAGGATTCACTCCTAAATCTCTGACTTTCCACCTTGGTTCCCATGTTTGAAATGAATCTATATTGGGTCTGTTACTCTGTAATTCTGAGAATGTGTTCATGATAGAACTATATTCTCCATCATGTTTTAGTTAGTTTTAATCCATGAGTTCATAGTTTGTTCCTTCCTTTCTTCAACTTGATCAAAATCTGAAGTTTTATCAATGCACTTGTGTAGTGGAGACAGAACCATGATGGTTCTTTCTCCTTGTAAATTGATTTACTGTAAGATCATGGAGGTCTTAAGTAAGTAAACTTGATAAGTGATTAGTAGAATAAGAGAAGAAAGTCTAAGAGAAAGACTTTTCATTTCATCTTCCTTGAATTTAACTTGTTGCTAACCACACATGTGAAATGGGTTCCATGGTCTTCTTCCATTTTATTGTCATGTAATCTTCATGTTTGAAGCTAAGTTTACACTTTCCTAAGGTCCTAATCATGTTAGGAATGATAGAGGAGTTTGTTAGCACCATTTCTAGATGATTTGGAACCATTTCTGAAAGTTTACCCAAGATTTGTCGACAGACGAAATCCCTGCTGTCGACAGAAAGCCATTTCCTGAAACCAGAAAAGGCCACCTGTATAGATCTGTCGAAAACCCCATTAGATCTGTCGACAGATCTCCACAGAACTGAAAACCTGTCTCTGGGAATCAGCCCCTGTCGACAGCCATCTTCAGCCTGTCGACAGGTACTGACTGAGACATGATTCTAGTGTCTAGTTGGCCTCATTTCTTGATACAAATCCTACCCAATTGTACCACTAATAGTCCACCTAAATCTTATGGTTTTTAGTACCTAAAGACCTACCAAAACCAGTCATGTACCCTTTTTGTTCCATGAATTATTTCTCCGAAGTTTCGAACAACTTTGACCTCGAAGGGCTACCAATCTCTGAAATCAGTAAGAACATAGTTCCTTCACTTTATGTGTAAACTTTGAATGAACCCTTGTGGTTTTACCTACTAAACTCAGTCATGAACCTTTCATTCCATCATGAGTAATTTCTTCAAAGTTCTGAACAAAATGTTCTTGTGAGATTCGTAAATTCTGAAACTAGCGAAGGAACAAAGTTCCTTAATTCTTGTGTGTGATTCATGAGTGAATCCTTGTACACCTTGATTCATTACAAGGATAAGTGTATGATGATGACACTTTGAGAGTCTTGGGACTCATTCGAGAAAAATGCCTGGCAAATAAGGGCTGGTTCAGTCCTGGGGAGAGCACCTGAATTCGTCAGTGGCCGCGCGGGGGCGATAAGGACATCGTGGATGTTGGCATGCATCAAATCGTGCTTGATTGGTCATCATGTCATGCTTGTGTGTGTGATATTGTATCTGATTTGGAATCCAAATATCATCCTGAGTTATTGATTCTATTTCCAACAATGTGCTTGTTCAACACATGCTATCGAATGATCTTGTGTTTTCGTTATTGGGAACACACCATGTTAGTGATCTTTACTCGTTCTACTTGAATGTATATCTATCTGAATCCTTTTGGAAAACTTGAATCCTATTGGGCTAGTTGGCTCATTCAATTCAATATTTCAGGTGAACGAGATGGAGGTACTGCTTAAGGGGGATTTGAGTGTTGAGAGGACCCCCTATATCCGGAAGAGTTGTGCAGCTATCTTTTGTTTTCTTGTAATTATAAGCGAGAATGTAATAAGGGTACAATTACTTTCGTTTGATCCTCATTCAGACTGAAATGAGGAGTTTCATGTAATAATTTCCGCAAACTTAGTTAGTATGAACAAACTATGTGTATTACTCGTCGTGTATATTTTCTGTCATATTCGGTAAATGTAGTTTTGCTAGAACGTGACAGGTTCTCAGTGTGTTCTGGGATCTGAGTGGGACTTCACCAAAAACAAGGATGATCTAGGTACATACTGTTAATCGCTGGATAGGCCGTTAGATGGTATGACTCGGGGACGATGGATTCTATCGCACGCCGGGGATGCGAAGTGTTTTGACCCTTGCTCGTGTTGTCTAGCAATATTATCCTTGAGTATTTGTTATTTTCTCTATTTCTTTGCATTTTATTTTATGATTTATTTTCTTTTAGCCCAACATGCATCATTTAGGAATTTTGAGCTTCATGCCTCATGATTTGTCAAAGTCAGCTTCTCAATGATGTTTCAACCAGACCCTCATTTCCCAGACAAGGATTTTCATTCCGAACTTGAAAGTTTTCTTCGAGCTAGTTGTTCGGTCCAGTTTGCCAGTATGGTTCCCATTCAGGATTCCTCTCATCCCCATTCATTATAACAGTCATTCCTTTATCCTCCGATCCGCTCATTAGTCGTGAATCGCTCGAAGGCCAGAGTCGAATCGACCCGCCGGGCAGCACCTATCCCCTAATGAACGAAACCTGCAAGCTAAAGATAGCCAGGGTACCTCTTGAATCAAGAGGTTGATCACTTCTTTTCTTTTGATCTTTATTCGTCCTAAATTGGAACCATCCTTGCACTCTGTTCCCAGCCATGTTCAAAGATAGCTGGATAATTCTTGCTGCTTATTCGCTCAGAATGGGTGTCTCTTTACCTTGATACCCGCTTTTCATCTCATTCCGCTTCACTACGCTACACCTTCATTTCTTGCCATCTTCGCTCCATTATCGCTCCACTCCCTTGCAAAGCAGGCATCAAGGAGGGGCAATCTATAGACACCCATTTCTGACCCATAAGTCGAGCTAAATTTCTCGTCATATCATTGATGCCCCACGTTGGCTCATCATCACCAAGCTGCCTTTCTCCGATCATGATATCTTCTTCAGTAGTTCCTCGCCTTGGTGGGTTCTTCCTGGTCAAATCAATCAATCTTCATCATCATCTCGTAGCTCTCTGGGTTAGGAATTCGGAGTTTTAAACCGTGCGTCAATCTAATGCCCGTGCAAGGAGATCAGACACTTTGTATGGCCATATGCTGAAAAGTCCCTAAAGGCGACAGATTTCCTGTCGTTTTCCCCTATACAAGGCGACACCCTTCCTGTCACTATCTGGCCCTGTAACGATTTTCCAAGTCAGATCGATCTCCTTCAGAAGGCGACACATCGATACGTCGTGTTCATAAATTGGCCTTTAATTCCTTGAAAAATCGCCAGAAATACTTGAAAGACCTTCCTTATAAGGAAGGCGACGTATTGAGGCGTCACCACCTTGGTAGCGACCAGGAGGCCGTCGCGTTCTGGATGCCATGCAGGGAAACCTTTCCGAGCATGACTTGGACACTTGCCATGCATGGATATTCCCTCTTTTGGTCGACCTAAACACGTCCAAATCCTATCTAAACTCGTGAAGACCTTCCTTAAAGCCTCCTTTTCGAGTTCCAATAGCCCATGCGCGGTCATACCTACCCAAACCCGGACTCTTGCCCATTATTCCTTTCACAGCCCTTCTAGGAATAATCACCTATAAGTTGATCAATACTGCATCTTTTAGGGCAAGACCGGCGTCTGTTGCTTCCTCTCCCAGAGAGCTCCGATTCCTCAGAAGGGTGCTCCACCTCCAGACGACCAGGAAGTGCCCCCGGGGCGTTTTTCCCTCGACTATGCTTTCTCTCTCCCCTTTCCATCAAGTTTTCTCTTCATTCATGCATGCTTAGCATAGTTTTCTTCGTAGATTTCATTAGAACACACCACACACACCGATCTTAATCACTCAAAGGGGTTAAAAACCCATCCCACGTGAGTTCCCTCCCAAATAGTACATGTTTCTTCATATTATTGGAATAGATTCATCATACACGAGTTTTCTAATGGGTTTCCTGTCGTTTTGATGATCTTGGCAGGTGTTTGAAGACAGGAGAGGCACGAGGCTCTTGCCCCTTGGCCGGCTGAGGAGCAAGAAGAAAGAACCCACACTCTTCATCCACTGAAGCAGAAGGCGACGACCCTGCTGTCGCGACAAAGAAGGCGCCAGTCTTCCCGTCGCGTTCAGGTAAACAGGTCGCGGCCCTCATCTTGTCGCGTTCATAAGAATAGGTACGCCCTCTGTCTTCTCTTCTTTTTCCGAGGTAGTTAGCCCATCTTCATCCATCTATTCTTCTTGGAAACTACTTTGGTGGCGATCACGGTCAGTTTTCCTTACCTTTTCACATATATTTTTTTTGGGAGCAAATCCTGTGATTACGCCAGGCTGTTAGTTCGGGGCTTGTCCCGGTACTTGTGTTGTACCGTCGAGGTCTGTGTCGTCTATCCTGGACACCATCACTCCTTTGTTTGAGTTGTACGTCTGGCTGAGGGAAAGATGACAGTGGGACAATGACTCTTGAGTTTGTTTTTAGTCACTTGTAGCGCGCTCTTAGTTGGGGGTACGGACACCGGTAGTCGACACTAGTCCCCAACTAATCCTTTCTAGTGCCTCACTCTAGGGTGCTCCGGCCATAGACCCTAGGGGTGCCAGGCATGGGCCTGCGGCTATGTACCCGCAGGAGTGGTGTTTAGTTAGTCTCCACAGTTGTTTGACTTTTCCACGTGGAGCGGCAGCTAGACTTTTCGTCCGTGGCTGCGAGACTGAGAGGTAGACCTGTGTTTATTTGTCCGAGTCAGTTACTGGTGTCGCGAACCAATCTACGTGGCTCGAGTGTGGCGGTCTCTACTTTAGCGCGTACACTTTGTTGAGTTTTGCCGTTTATTTATTTACTCTAATTAATATAGTCGGCAAATGATAAGTATATTTATTGCTTTGATATCCTGCGTGGTTGTGCTATAAATTACTAGTATAGTTTACTGCTTTCATACTTGTGTATGATTTGCTCGAGTTGGGAGAGTTCCCTACTGAGCCAATGACTAGTAAGGCTCACCCCTACTCCCCACAGGTGAAGGCGAGGAGGAGGTTTTGTTACCGTCTTCCAGTTCAAGGCCGCACCGCAACGGTGTTGGGCCAGCACCCCCAGTAGTGTAGCTTCTGTACCAGTGTAGTTTCTTTCTTCAGTTGTACCAGTTTACCTCGGGGTATCCCCCAAGCTCCTATACTTCCTTTTACATTTGTTAAAATTTGGCTATGTAAATCTAGTATAATATGTATAAAATGGTGAATTATATATGTGAGCATGTGTGTTCCTTTCTGTTTACACGGAGTCGTACGTAGTATCCCTTGCGAGGCTACGACTCGTTCGCGGGAGGCGGATTCGAATCAAATTCGTTATTGATTTAACGGGCTTGGACGAGTTCTGTCACAATATGGGATCCGACCTTGATTCGAATTCAAATATCAGATTGGATAAATATTTATTATTCGTTTAGATGGATAGTTATCAGTATCGGTCCAACTTTTTTGTCACTCTTAAACAGTCATTTATCATAAAAGAAATATTTTTTTTACCGTGAAATAAGTAGAAAATATGTTCAGCACCCCCACCTCATTAGTCGGACGCCTCCGGCTCTGGCCTTGACATGTGAGACCCGACCACTTGATCAATGAGATGGGCGGCCAGAGTCTTTCTCTTGTCATAAATAGGTCCTAGATATATACTAAATATTTCTGTGTCAGATTGGCTGACATCGTCCAACCTTAACACAGCCAATAGCATGCAGCCGCTTCACTAGCATTTAATTTCCTGCCGATCTGCTATGGGCAGTATCATGAGCAGCTCATAACAGAGCTCATTGAAGCTGAGGACTGACGTCGACCACATCATCATTGATACAGGTTTTAGACGAGTAGAAGTGGAGTTAGGAGGTGAGCTGCCAGGCCTTTCTCCAATTTCCAGCGGCACATACTTCAAATTTGCCTACTGGTGCTATTACCCTCAGGCTATTTGGCATAAATGGAGAAGCATTAAGCACGAGCATGCAGCGAACACGAACATTTAACTGCTATACAGACATGACATCAAAAGCAAGTCAGGGAACCCGTAACTTTACAACATGAATGTGTGCACACTGCGTGCCATTTCTTTCAATGCTGTTCAGTAGACAGTCCCCACGAACATGGTCGATCGCATCTGCAGGCGTGGATCATCATCAGAAAGAGTAATATAGGCAGAGTAATTGCAAGTTCACAGCTCTAACACAGCTCAGTTCAATATTGAAGGAGAGTAGACTGCCCCATTTGGAAAGAGATGGCAGATTGCAGGCCCTAAATGAACCAGGATCCTACAAATACCTGACTGAAGATTCCATTCGAATTGCCGATTCGGTTAACTTGACTTGGCTATTTGAGGACGTGGCAACTTTTCACATCCAATGAGCCATCTCGTCAGCTGGCTTGGATCATCAGCAGCAAAAGCCTTGCAGTTGCGTAGAATCCCAAGGTCTGCTCCAATCTGGTTATACTCGTCAAGGGAGGCTTCCATTTCTTCTCCAAGAAGAGCATCATTTGCGCATTCTAGACCCATAAGTAGAGCTTCGGCGTAGTGCAGCTCCTTCACAGGGTCATGCTCAAAGGGTTCCATGGCTGGTCCCTGCAGAGTAGGCATGGCAAAATGATCACTTCTCATTTCTCTAGATGCAAAAAAAGGAAAATTTACGAATTTCAACAACAAACTTCAGGTTCAACTCCTGTCCAATCTAATTTGAGTCTTGGACTAGCATTCAAGTATAGAGCTGGGCTCCTGGCTCCTGCTCTTTTAAACATAATACAACCACACGCCTTGCCAACCATCTCAAAAAGGACTCAAACCGCACTTCCTGAATTTCCCTAATCCTGATTCAAATGTTTTCGAGAAAAAGTGGCTGAATCATAGGTGAGAAATTTTTCTGTCATTAACATTATGATTCATAATATATTTTTTTTTACAGGAGAGTATAGTAAAATTCTAGATGTAGATTCACATTCACCATGTACATCCACAAGATATATAAAATTATCGAGTATGATTGCAGCAAATAACAGCTTTTTGGACTTTTACCTGACAAAATTCTGCATAATGCTTGTAAGCCTCACTGCTTTCATCTTGATAGTAGAGAAGTCCCCCGCCATACCACTTAATATCATCATCAGAGGATGTCAATGCTTGGTACCTGCCAGCCAAAGACATTCCAAGGGATCTGCGTCAAAATTTATAATTCCATATTCATGCAAAATTTTAAGTTATTAAACTACTCATTTGCTTCCCACTTCTCTCATCTGTCAAGTTTGCTTACCTATAAACTCTTCCAAAAATTTACTGAATAAGGCACATTGATCCAACAAAAATCAACTATTTTATGGTTAACATAACACATTTCATCTGAGGCACATTGATCACGGGTGTACATATTTTAATCTTATATTCTACTTCTACTTGAGTCAGTATGCTCGTCTCTACTGTGGATCAGAGTCTTGAATATATAACATAGCTTCATTGATATAACGTAAGACATCCTAGTCCAATTTGCATTAGGAAACAACATACATGGCTTGTATACGATCCCCTAACATTGAATAGAAAGATATTTATAGTTTTTGACGGTTTTAACATGGTATTAGAGATGTCATTCCAACACAACTAGCAATAACGTTAGGGAGACTTCTTACCCTCACTTTCATAGAGATGTCCTTCCAACATAGAGCTAGCAATAAATTAGGGAGACATCTTACCCTCATTTTCATTTGAAAACATCTTGTGCATCTTCTGTGTATAGTGGGCTATTGGTCAGACGTAGATTAGAGAAGCTATCGGTAGTGTCTGCTTTGTGTCTTAACAGAACAAATAAAAAGCCATATATCATGCTGCGCTGTCCTCCCCTACCACCAAGAAGAAATGAGTGGAGGAGAACTTCCTCCACAACCCTCACATACAGAGAAACTTTCCTCCCGAATAAAGCACCCATACCCATATAATAACTCTCCACAACAGATATACATGCTTAAAGCTGATATACTTTTGTTGACTACAAAAACCTTGAGAATAAATGCACAATACAAGATTCACCTCACTAATTCTCAAGCAAAGTTCTCAAATCATGTCAGACACATACCAAATAAAGTGGCTGGCCACAGGAAAGTTACACTAGTTACCCCAATTAATATCTTAATCCAATCAGTTAAGCTATGGGTACAACCGTACAAGTACAGAAAGGTTCTTACTAATCATCTCCATCCCTGCCATGAATCAGACTGAAATTTTGTGTCAATACCTCTTTTCTCTCAGTTGTAGTTGCTCTCTGCCATCTCACCATCTTCATGATAAGATAGATTTTGAGAACAACTGATGAACAATCGACAAGAACTCTTACTAGCTTTCCCTACAAGATGAGTCCCACCACATGCACTTCTGTATTAGCTGACTTCTGACTACAGAGCATCACATCTCTCTGTCATCTCATCACTCAGTCACTGTGGACACGGGATTTTGATCTTTTGATCTCGATATGTTTGATTTCGTTCTCGCATATTTTTTACTTTGTATTGCGGGACGTGCCAGCCTGTCTACCAGACAGAAGAAAGAGTCCGCATGATGCGAAGGAAACTTGATGTCCATGAAAGGGACGAGTGCGCCGTTTTCAATCTGAACTTCTTTGATTCCGTGCCTTTAATCATCAGGCGATTAGGGTAGCGTGTGCTGGACCCCTGTCTCCACCGATCGGAATCGATGTTACATTTACATCGAGTTAAAAGCCTTAGATGCCATATTAACACCAGTTTCAACTCGAATACCATTTCATAGCAAGGACGAGAATATATGCATTTGGTAGAAAATTCTAATACAATGTTTTCTCCTTTTGTTTATCGCTGGACAGAATGAGTTCTGAATTTGAAAATGGATTTATTCTTTTGAAAAGAGCATTTGAGATTTTGATCTTTTGAAAAAGAGTATCAGTTTCCTTTGAAGGATTTGTTATATGACTCGAAAATGGACGGGGATATACCCGTCGGCAGGGTTATCTTGTGAGCATATGAGTATATGTATATATTTTCCTGGGGCAGGGTCTCTGTTTAAAGGAGTCCCTTTTATATACTCATGAACATATGAATATATTTTCGACGGGATCTCCATCAAAATCAAGTTTCTCCCCAAGACTGTACGTATATGAGCACAACTTTTGAGAGTATATGAATACCTTCCGAGACGGAACCTCCGCTTGGACGGATTTTCCTTTAGGAAATATATGCATATAAGCACATAGTTATGAACATATGAGTACGTCCTCAGGCAGCACCCCTGTGCAGACGGAGTATCCTTAAGAAAACATATACGTATGAACACGAAATTGTGATTACATGAGTATGTTCTTGGGCAGAACCTCCACTTAGGCAGGATTTCTCCCGAGGAACATATACATATAAACATAAAATTGTGATTATATGAGTGTGTTCTTGGGTAGGATCTCCGCTTAAGCAGAGTCTCCTCAAGAAAACATATACATATCAACACAAAATTATGAGTATATGGATAGGTTCTTTGGGTAGAATCTCTGCTTGGGCAGAGTCTCCTCAAAGAAACATACACATATAAATACAAGAACAAACGTCATCTAAATGCGCGTACCCATAGAGTCATGCTCAATAGGGAGGCATTTAGAGCACAAACATACAAGGGTGTTTAAATATCAGGCGTCCATAGAGTCATTTTCAATATGGACGATATTTAAATCCCGTAAGATCCCCACAGAGTCTTGCTCGATGTGGGGATATGAACCATGCTATGGATTTTTTAGAAGCCCTCCATAGAGGGGGATGAAGGAGATGTTGATGCCGTATATGATGGCGATCTCCCACTTTCTTTTGCGCTATTGAACGTTCCTCACTCTGTATCGAGCAAGAGAATGGGCCAATACCTTCACATCAAGCCAAAAACTTGAAGAACAATTGAAGGGGATTTGGAGAAGAAGGAATTTTGCTATTTCTGATTTTTTCAGAATGGGGGGACTGCTTTTACAAGGTTTTTGGGGACTGGTTTTTCCAGCAGGGTTTTAGGGAGAATATGGGGGCTTGGAGGCTTGGTGCCCCGGGGGGGTATGAAGAGATGCCCGGGGGGGTTTACAAGGAGGGGATGCACCCCCTTTTATAGGGGGTTTGCCCCCTTGTTACATGCGCAAGAGGGAGAGGGGGAGCCCCCTCATCGGTTGGAGGGGGAGACCCTCCAACCGTTTTGTATAAAACCGTTGGGGGTCTCCCCCCCCCCCCCCCCCCCCCCAACCGTTTTGTATAAAAAGGTTGGCTCCAACCGTTTTGTATAAAAACGGTAGGAGGGGGAGATCTCCCCAACCGTTTTACATAAAAACGGTCGGAGGGGGAGATCCCCCCAACCGTTTTGTATGAAAACGGTTAGAGTTTGCTTCATTCGTCCCCTTATAGGGGTATTTTTTCAGATTTCTGGGAATGGGGGGGGGGGGGGTTGACACTTTTTCCATGCCAACAGTCACCTCCCAGCTACCATCTTCATTCTTGCCACTGTTTGCCTCACATACCTTGCAGAGTGCCATGGGCAAAGATGATCAGAAAAAGATGACCCATATGCTCTATTCATTTTCAGACTTTTATTTCCTTTTTCTTCCCATCATCATAGTCTCCCAAGCAATAAGAGGCTAAGAGCAGGCATTAATCAGACAGTGTTGACTCGGACCCTGGCCTGGTGAACGAGGAAATGGGAGAAAGAACCTCAACAGAAGGGGAATGTAGGTGACAGGAGCAACAGAAGACCATAGTTGAAATGGATGATGAAAGAAACCAAATCTCACATGAAGGCAGATTAGAAGTATGACGGAGTTAAAAACTCCTGACTCGCTTGAATATAAGTTTATTATAAAAAGGATGTAGGTAAGTCTTCACATGTAGGTACTGTCCCTTGTTAAGAAAGCTTTTTCTCAGTACATAGCATGGGCCTATCCTTGAGTACAGATGCAAAACTACCAAATCTTTAGAAACTATGCTATGACAGGTAAGGAATCGTGAATACTCAAAAATAAGAGGAAAAAAATAGGCTCTTCAATTGAAGAAACTAATACCTCTTTGTGTTTTCTGTGTCACAAAGATCACCAGCATGAGAAAGCCAATCTGAATCCCAGTATGAATCAATGTTAAAATTAACTTTTAGCTGTCCATTGTCACTTTCATACGCTGAAGCCTTCGCAGCAGAACCACTATCTTCGTACTTTCTTTGCCCAAACAACCAGTTTGGGCTCCTAAGTTGTATCTCTCTGCAGTTAATACAAAATGAAAAAAAAGGAATCCAAATGTCAGTATAAATCCTCAAGAAATTTCATACTTACATTTGTCAAGGTGCTCTCAAATAACCTTGAGGATTAAAAAGGATGAGTCTATCTTTTGACTAAAATGAGTGCATTAAAGAGGATAATATTGTTTAACAGGAAACTTCATAGTTTCTGTATATATGACAAAGCTCGTTAAGAAGACATGCAACTTGATATAGTGGATAAAAGAGAACTGTAACATTGATATAGTGGATTGTGAAGGTATTGTGATGTATATCTTTCATAAATTCTTTTGTATTAAAGCCTGAGATGCAAAAGTGCTGCTGAAGTCAAGGCATCATGAAAAAGAAGGTGCCCTTTGTGGGGGCACCAAAGTCTGAAGAGAAAAATGAAAGACGTGGAAGAAATAAAACTAATGCAACTGTATTTGGAAAGTTTAATGCAACTTAAGTAACCCATTCAAGTATTCAACTGAGGGACATTACGCTGCATCTGGAGCCATTCCAGAACTGCTTGCACTGCCACTGCATCTTAGATCAGGTTCAACAAAAAGCCTTACATTCTTTATTGAGCTACATGTAGTCTCTATAAATTTATCAAATGATGTCAACTTTGCACGTAAGAAATCTTGCTTGCAAGCTGGAACAGGTGCTAGAGTAGGTTGAATTCCTTCTGTGGTTACAACAGCTGGTAAACTGAAATATGCATAACACAACTTATAGTCAGGTACTAACATCAAAGGTAACATTACACAATTAAAAAACTATATAAAGCAGATTTGAGAAGCCACAACCTCTCAGTATCAGAAGCTGGCTCATCTCCAATACCAGAAACATGAAGATAGTAGTCAGAATCTAGCTCCCACAGAGCAGGTTTTCCTTCTTGTGGTTGGAAATAACCCAAAAACCTGATAAGAATATGCAATAACAAAATGTGAGAAAAAGTGTCCTATGTTCCTTTCTTCTGCAGATGACATTAGATAAATTTGGGAAAGAGATTCCGTGCCAGTAAAGAAGAGACAGTAAATTACAGGTTTATTGCATCTTGCTTTTCACCATCTGTGTATGCATTGCTGTAATATCTCTTGATAGACTTCAGAAACTCACGAGACTGTGTAGTGGCTTTCCATTTACCTTGCCTCTCAGGGAAAACCTAGAAAAGGAAACTATAATTATAGATGTATTGAAAATTTACCTAAGACATCCAAACTTCTGGAAATTATATGATCAGTTCACTTAAGGGGAAAATTTAATAGCTAATGGCAACAACTCAGATAAACCAAGTTTCTAAAAGAACATACAGTGTTGTGTGCTGCAGAGCCTCCATATTGCTGAGCCAGTGCATCTCCCATACTCTGATACATATCCATGAGAGCAGCTGCAATGCTACTGTCAGGATCCACTTTAGGAACATCTGTCAAACCCATTGCATGGAGTTGACGACCTAAAGCTTCTAAGCCATAAGCATACTGTGCAACATTTGTGCGGTCTAAACAATCAATGCAGTTGGTACGCAAAACTCCACTCTGGAAACAAGGTCCACTATCCATTCTCAATTGCTGACTGTATTCCCTTTTATTATCATGGGAGGTGGTGGCATTTAGAAGTTCATTATTGCTAACCATTCTTGAAACATCACCAGAATTACCCCTAAGGTCACTAAGAGAAGCATCCCTGCATGACAAAACAATGAATAAGAAAGGTAGAGAAAATTAAATGCAGTGCATACAACATTGAGTAATATGAATATCTTGAAGAATATCTGACTCTAGCATTATCTACTGAGCAGGAAATATCTTTGGTAGTGAGTAATCAACTCTCCTTAACGCCCATTTGAATACAAGTTGAAATAACATCTAATATAAGATGAAATTATATCTAGACAACATCAGATGATTTTTGAGGAAAATACTTCTGAGCTAGGGGCAAGGTCCACAGGGATCACTCACTCCGTCACTCGGGAATGGAACCATACCATACCAAAAGGTATTACTTCCCTTTCCATCTCCCTGTTCCAAGGAATTTTGATATGTAAATCTGAGAACCTTGGCCTCTCTCCTGCAGTCCTACCTTCTCATTTTATAACCTCCCCCATTCCTATTTTCAACAGTTTGAAGTCTATTTACAACCTTGCTTTGTGGATAGAGAGAAAGTACTTGGAAAAAGAGGAAATGTGAGTAGTCCAAGATTCCAAGTTATATGCATATCCTAAATCATGATAGAAGTGAACAGCCACAGATTGAACCAGATGTGTGGGATATACATTGCCAATTCCCCAATTCTTGCAGTCCTTGCGAGTCTATAAGCCATGATGCTACTAGACTAAGTTTTACAACAGAGGACTTTCAATAGTTTGCCGACCGACTACATTCTCAGTTGAAGACTTGGCAAGCAATCTCTAAGAATATGTGGCAGCAGAACACCCATGGCCCCTTGCAAAGCATGGTTTGCCGCATCGCATCGAATCGGCCCGATTCGCGATTCCATCGATTTGCCCGCTTCTAGCCGAATCGAATAGTGTCGGGCGAGTCGATACCGAATTGGGTTCGATTCGCCTGATGCAGTTCGATGCTATGCGCATCGGTTCAATTCGGTTGATTCATATATATATATATATATATATATATATATATATATATATATATATATATATATTATATGTCTTAGTTGACATACAAATGCCCGATCCTCTTCATATCTGGATAGTATCTTATTTACCTGAACATCATTTGTAATTCCATTTACTTAAGATATTACATGTAAATAAGAAAGTACCCCCCATTTGAATCCAATAAAATATCAAAAAAATAATATCTCTTACCAATAAAAAGTCAACTCTCTCATCCAAGAAGAAAATCGTAATTTTGATGATTCTATCAAAATATCGTCTTTCTAATCCCTCATAATTTTGCCTAACTAAAAATTTCATAATTCAAATAAATCCCATGGAACACCAAAAATCTAAAGTCCAGTGAAAAAACATGTGACTTCTCCAAGAGAGTCACTCTTCTACTGACTATGACTTAGTTGTTGTCAGTAGGACAGTGACTCCCTTAGAGAAGTCACATGCACATTTAACTTTTTTCACCGAACTTTCGATTTTTGTGTTCTATTGAGTTTATTTGAATTATGAAATTTTTAGATAGGCCGAATTATGAGAGATTAGAAAGACGCTATTTTGATGGAATCACCAAAATCGCGATTATCTGCATCCAAGCAAATTGAACTGAATCGGTTCGATTCGCTCGAATCGGATCGAATCAGGGAAAACCCGATTTGATCTGAATCGGCGATGCGGTGTACCTTGTTGCAAAGGATGCTTTAAATATGTGACTGTCTATCCTCCACAACATGGACAATAGAATCGGCCAGATCAGGATCACCTCTAGGAGATCTAATATAGGCCAACAATTAAAAAATAAAGTGGGAATCAGTTGAATGGGCCCATATCAGCCTGGATCACCCAATCTGTCAACAATCCTGACCAATTCAGCCAGTTCTTTGATTGAATCAAGCAGGATCAGACAAGCATCACTGGGATTGGTCAATCCAGGTCTGTTACAGTCTTACAGACCAGAGACGACTAATCCAATTCTTGGCATCTAAATAAGTTTTTCAATTAATTGCATTACATAAGGTGAAAATGGATAAATCATAAATCCCAAATCAATAAAAAATCATCATTCTAACTACATTGAGGTATTAATGAGTGGATTTTATGTGAGTTTGATAGGGTTCTTTTTTAGCAAATATATTCGTGTAAATTCGACACTTCACCCTCATTGCATGAAATTTAACTCTCTCTTTTTCCAGAAAGGTTAGACTATACCACAAAATTTTATTGCAAAATAGAGGTACTACATTCGGAGGTGAGGAGAGATTCATCAAACTGAAAAGGGAAATTTGTGTTCCCTTAAAATAGGGAAAATCAGAAAGCAAACAAGGCATCGGCAACTTAATGTCTAGTCAAACTACATAACAACATAATAATCCTAGCAAACTACATAGACTTTCATGCCTCTAAAAACTCAATTATCTTCTCTTTCCAAATGCTCCAACAGGCTTCCGCCGAAATGATATAAGAGTATAGAAGTTACCACCTTCAAAGGATGATGTCTTCTCTAGTGTCTGATATCTTTCCACATGCATGACACCGTAAGTCAAAACTCCCTGGAATCCAAAGACATCTTCCCAAGGGACAAACCACACTTCCACACTTGTAGGACAAGGCACCACCTCATGGTAGCCACAGAGTTAACAGGCAATCTCAAACTCATGCCTCACTTTTTTTTGTACAATTTTGTGACAATGTGTGTCTGGATTGCATGGCAGTTATCCGTATAATATTCCAATGGAATTATTTATTATCATCCTCAATGATTAGCTCAAGTGTTTATCCTCCAATGACATGTGAACTTTTTCAAAAAGACATTTTTTTGGACATTTAGCTTGTTTCACTTCACCACCTGCATAATTCTATGAATACTAATCTTTTATGGTGAAATGCATAAGTCCTAGCAAAATGTTAGCAATCAGAAATGTAAAACTAGGCAGAGAGAAGTCTATCTTCCAGTACTGCTCAGCCATAAACAATTATAACACTGTAATGCCAAATCAGTAGCAGTAAAAGAATTGAGGAAAGAAAGCTACCTTCCTGTGCTTGTTCGGCTAAGCTGAGTCCCCTTCCTTTTTACTAGGACTGGTTTCCCGCTGTAGTAGAACCCAGTCAGATCAAGTGCTTCGCTTGCTACGGCACCCAGAACTGCCAAAACATTGGCAGATTTGCTATTTAAAGGGATCAAAATGACAAGGCAATTAGCTAAAGTAGATGATCCACCATGATTTGTCAAGGACAAACACAGAATTACTAACCTCTTTGCAAATTTATGGAAATCCCAGTGAATAAATCTCAGATGCTTTTCTTTAGGAAGAATCTGATTAAGATATCCAACTGCATTTGCAAATTCCCGGCGTAACATCATTTCTCGGGGCCTTTTCTCAACAGTCTACACATCTCATACATAGAGAAAAACAATGCTCAATATCCAAAGTGATTCCAGTAGAAGGTAGGCATCTACCATTCTCATGTTCCAAAAAGACTCATGAACTAAAGAATAAAGATAAACATATAAAGGTAAATGTTTAGCAAATAACAAGCCAACTTTTGTCAAAACCAAAATGTTACAGCATGGATTAATGGGGCATTCGCAAACCCATAAATTTCCCCATTTCTTTATTTTCAGGTACTTGGAGTTGGAAATATACTTGGAAACCCAGAAATTTCCCTTTATATTGCTTTTACCATATTAGGAGTGGAACACTGGCCTGCTGGCGATGTTCTTGCCAGTAATCCAGGGCAAGGATGGCAAACTCAGTTTCGGTGTCGGTTTCGGGTAGGCCCGCCCGAAATCGAAACTGTTTTGGTTTCATTTCGGCCGGTTTCGGCATGTTTCGGCCAGGTTTTGGATCGAATTAAAATATTATTTTTTCCAATATCAACTGTGCTACACTGTTTCGGTGAGGTTTCGATTTGGTTCGGTTGGGTTCGAAACAGAAACGTTTTGGCCGAAGCTGCCACCCTTGATCCAGGGCTTGTGTAACTGTATATATGAATATAGGAAAAGCCAAGCCCTCTAGTTCCTCCCTTCTCCCTTTCATAACACTGAGTTTCGCTAACCAATCTCCCCCCGTGGGGAAATAGAACCTAGAAATATTTTGCACTCAATCTCTGTTTCCTTCCCTATCTCTACTCCCTATCCCCACTTTCCTGTCACCGTCCCTCCATGTGAGAATACAGACACATGATTCTAATTCCCAATCATTTTCTTATGTTACAAGCACATGTTCTTTTCCATTTCCACTAAATCATTTAATATGATTAGTTATTACTTGGGAAATTTAAGAATGCACCCCACCCCGAAAAACTACAATTCTGAAAATCAACAGCCATCAGAGAAAAATAGGATCAATAAACATGCATTTAAAGTAATGCTGCTTGATAACGGAGACCTAACTAACTATATCACTTGGTTTTTCCTTGTTCCTTTTTTTCCTCTCTTTAAAAAGAAAATCTGGAGATACACAGGTGCATAGGATGCTGCCAAAACCATGTGCACCATAATGCAGAAGGGATGCAAACACCATACGTGCGATTAGGGCCTTAGGGGCCTGTTGGGCCGGACGCGCGGGGAACACAGGCGCCGCAACGAACACATACGTGCATCGAGGCGGATCGCATTTATATATATATATATATATATATATATATACATGGGTTTGTATCCGGATGTACGTGTATATATGCATGGGTGTGCCAGACTGTTTAAAACAGACAAAATTATAGGGTGCAAGGAGTTTATGTGTCCAAGCACTAAGGCACTTATGTATATCCAGTGAGGTATGCATTCCACGGTTGTCCGTTTTATCAGGCGATTAGGGTGATCGTGTACTGGGCCTTTCCCCACCGACCGGAGTCGGTGTTTTATTTACATCGAGTTAAACTCGAACACCTTTGATAAGATACATTTGTTAAAAGACCTTTGCCGACTATGGGGTTAGAAATGGTATTTAGACATCCATATGTTGCATCCGCAAATATCTTTATCGCATTTGCATTTATATTTCATGGCGTGTTACCAAAGTATACAAGAAGTACCCTCCTCATCTTGTGTTTATTTTTCACACATGGAAGGACTTATTTACAAAAATACATGGCCATATAAAGACCTGCAATTTCCTTCTTGTAGACACCAACCAAATGCCCCAAAGGAGATCTCCAAAGCCTTTATATTTCTTCAAAAACCTCCAAGTGCACAAGGAGTCCACTCTTTGTCATCCTCCTCTCTCCTGTTCAGTCCTCTCCCTTTTTTTCCCGAAAGTCCTCTCGTCTGTCTAAAAGTCCTCGTCTTCTTGACCCTTGGCCTCCTATTTATAGAGGTTGAGGATGCCAAGGGAGGGGTCCCAAGACCACACTCTTGTGCCTCCGAGTGAGTATCCACCTCCTCCCACACCCCTTCTCTTCATATCACATGCCGTGGGGCATGACCCACGGGCTGGAGGCATTCCCAAGGGGGGGCTGCACAGTGGAGAAACCCCCGTTGGGGGGGGGTAGCGCACAGGGGGAGAGCCCCGTGGGGGGGTTGCAAACGGCCAAACACCCCCACCCCCCTGTAGAGGGTTCGGCCATGGCCGCACCCTTGTGGGGGGTCAGACCATGTCCGCACCCCCGTGGGGGGTCGCGGCATGCCCGAACCCCCCCGTGGGGGGTTGGACCAAGGCCGCACCCCCGTGGGGAACCCTCATGGGGGGGTGCGGCCTGGCCAAAACCCCCCGTGGGGGGTCGGATCATGGCCGCACCCCCCGTGAGGGGTCCCAAACCATGGAAGGAAGAATCGCCGGGATCGAGCCAGAATCGCTCGATCCCGGATCGGATCGACCCCCCAAGGGTCGATTCCCCCTTGAAGAACCCCAAAACCCCACATTTCCGGCTGGATCGACCCAACTCAGTAGGATCTGAGTTGGATCGCTCGAGTCGAACCGGGATCGATCGATCTCGGCTCGATTCAGTCGATCCGGCCCTGTTCAGTTCAAATTTGAACTTACGGCGCCGGATCGACCCTTATCGGGTCGAATCGATCGATCCGGCGTCGATCCGACCCGATAAGGGTCGATCCCGATCGATCCGGCGCGATCCCCCTATTTCGCCCCCTTCCCACCCGAGGACACCAAAAGATGCAGGTTTTGGTGTCCTAGGAAGGAAGGAAGGTGCTCCCCCTCCCCCCCCAGCTCGGGCTGCCTCCTCCACCGCCGCCGCCGGCCTCCTCCACCGCCGCCGGCCTCCTCCCCAGCCGGCCTCCTCCTCCTCCTCTTCTTCTTCTTGTTCTTGTTCTTCTTCTTCTCTTCTCCTTCCTCTTCTACTTTTTCTTCTAAACCCTATCTTCTCTTTCAAGTTTGAAAGAGGTTAGAAAGAGCACATCCAAGGGAGATCTTCTTGAGTAGATCTCAAGAGATCTTACTCAAGCAAGGAAGAAGTTGTTCTTTTTAAGGTATATTTCATTTTTTAATTTCGAAATTCAGTTATAAATTCTGAAAAAAATGAAAACACATGTACACATGTTTAATCTTCTTATATCTTCTTATTTTCCCTTACATTTTGTCAATTAGATAAAATCTCCAAATTTCACCCTAATTGGCTAATTAGGGTTTGATATTTGGGGCTTATGTTGTATTAGCACAATTAGAGATCAATTAAGTGTTCCAATCACTTAATTGACTTAATCATGCCTTTCTATGATAATGGAACTATTTCATTTCGGGAAATTAGAGAAAATCTCTAAATTTCACCCTAATTAGGGTTAATATTAGATGTAATTATGTTTATAATTGTATACTTACACATGAATGTGTTTGTATTCTTAATTTGTTATAGGATTAGCAAGTATGGCTGATGAGGGACACGAGGAAGAGCAACCACAAGTAGACATTGGATGGAAACACGGTGTCCTTATTGATGCTGCCTCTAAGAGAGTGCGGTGTAACCACTGTGGTAAGGAAATGAATGGAGGTGTATACCGCCTAAAACAACACATTGCAGGCATTGGAACAAATGTAGTAAAATGCAAGCATTGTCCACGGGAGTAGTGAATGAGATGAAAGACTACATGGCTGGAAGACAACAACAAAGAGGCATACGTATTCAACATCAACAAGAACTGCATGAAGAGATTTCTGGGAAGGGAAAAAGTAAGGCAGCTACAAGAACTGTTGATGTTGAGGACTCAGATGATACAGATTATGAGGATCTCTCACCTAATGAGAGAGAATGGCGAGAAGGACTACGGCAGAGTCGGCGTGCTGCCATGTTGGAAAGTGACATGCGGAGGTTCCATAGTACAAGAGAAGGATCATCATCAGGGGCTAGTGTCACACGGCCACCGGCACCACCTATCAGGAGAGGTGGTTCAATGAGGGGAACGGGACCAACTAGTGGGGTTGACACAATTTTGGGAAGGAAATCTTCATCAAAACAGCCTGGCATAAAGCATGCAATGAAAGGGGTAAAGGCCACAGCTGCTTCCGCTAAACATGCAGTTAAAAACATTGTAAAATGGTTTTTGCATGCAGGGGTCCCAGCCCATACAGCATCTAGTCCTTATTTCCAAACGATGATAGATTCAGTTGGTGAGGCAGGCCCAGGTTTGAAAGCTCCTACACCAAAGGAGATTTATGGCAAATATCTTGAAGAGGAATTGACTGAGATAAAGGATTGGGTGGCGTCATTCAAAGATATATGGATGGCAAGAGGTTGTACTCTTATGTGTGATGGATGGACGGGAACAACAAGAAGGTCCATGATTAACTTTCTTGTATATTGCAGTGAGGGTACAGTGTTCATGAAATCTATAGATGCAAGTGGGCAAATAAAAAATGCAGATTACTTGTTTAGGCTCATGGATGAGATGATTGATGAAATTGGCGAGGAACATGTAGTCCAAGTTGTCACTGATAATGAAGCAAGTTACAAGGCAGCTGGAAGAAAATTGATGGCAAAACGACATCATCTTTATGGGTCCCTTGTGCAGCCCACTCCTTAGACTTGATGATGGAGGATATTGGCAAAGACAAACATGTGCATGACTTGGTGTCCAAGTCGCAAATGATTACTACTTTTATTTATGGACACAATAGAATCTTACATATGATGAGAGAGTGCACAGATGGACATGACATAATTCGTCCTGGCCCAACAAGATTTGCCTCACAATTTATTGCATTGGAGAGTCTGCATCAGTTTAGACATGAGTTGGGCACTCTCATACACAGTTCCGAGTACTTGGCACATGTGGCTACATTGAGAGAGGAATCCAGAGATGTGGCACATGAGATTTCTTGCTTGGTCAGTGACCATCGTTTTTGGGAGAAAATCCACTATTATTTGAAGCTAATAGAGCCTCTAGTACAGGTGCTGAGGATGGTTGATGGAGAGGACAAGAATGACATGGGTTACTTATATGAGGCTATGGATAAAGCCAAGGAAAGGTTGAGAGAGAAGCATCCGCAGCATATAAAAAATGGTGGAAGATTATTGATGCAAGATGGGAGTCAACACTCCACCATGATTTACATGCAGCAGGTAAATGTATTATATCTTATTGTGCATATTTCTTATTAGCATGAGTTGAATTTCTAACTTACTACACATGTTTTGTACATATAGGGTATTTCTTTAACCCTAGGCATCAATATAGTGATTCCCCTCACAATGATGGTGAGGTGCTCCAGGGGACAATCAATGTCATCGGGAGATTATCTAGGAGCATGGACGAAAGAATAGATGCTATGATAGAGGTACGACCAAGTTAAAAACTTCATTCCATTTTCATGTATTCAATATACTTTTGGAGTTACACTTAGCAACTGTATTATACTGTAGATGGACAGATTTAAACTGAAGTTGGACATCTACAGAGATTATGATGTTAAAGAAGCAGTGACCAGAATGGGTCCGGGTAAGAACCTTCAGACTTAAGCTCATGCTTACTTCATAACAAAATGACAAATCACTTGTATTATGTGCTAATTCATTGTATGTTTTTTTTTTTGTAGGTGAGTGGTGGGTTATGTTAGACTACAAGACTGGTCAAAGAAGTCCACTTGCAAGGATTGCTATTAGAGTACTCAGTCAGACCACTTCATCTAGCCAGTGTGAGAGAAATTGGAGCACTTTCTCACTTATTCACACAAAAGTGAGGAACAGGTTGAGTGCAACTAGGCTAGAGAAGTTGGTCTATTGCCACTACAATATGAGGTTGAAGCTGAAATGCATTAAAGATAGACAAAAGAAGAGCGAGGCAAGGCTAATGACTTTTGCAGGTAGTCATTGGGAGCAACGTTTTGCAGAGAGGGAAGCATTATCATCTCAAATTGATGTTGATGAGTTATTTGATGAGGAACACCCACTAAATGCATGGGTGGAAACAAGACAGGAAAGGGATGTTCCAGAATTTGACCCTCGTGATTGCTCATGGGCGGAAGGAGAATTGGATGGAGTAGAGGCTGGAGATCCAGAGCTTAGGGTAAGTGAGGACCAACCTCTCACCCTCGGTCCTCTCTTCTCTTTGCCACGACACTCAGCTATCTTGCCAGAGACATCTAGAGTGCCTCCCACTCAGCCTGCATTAAGAAGAGCTGCAACACAAAAAGAGAAGAGTTCAAAAGCCTTAGAGTTAGAAAAAATAACATATGCCAGGCAAAAAAAGAGGAAAGTGCAGCAACCAATTCGTAGTGATGACACCACACAAGATCCAAATGATGATGATGATGATGATGATGATGGGGCTGCCACTGGGGCCACAGGAGCTGGCCAGGGATATGCAGGAGCAGGATATACTGGGGCCACAGGTGTAGGGCTTACTGAAAGTTATGTACCAGAAACAGAACATCAGGGAGGCGGAGGAGAAGGACAAGGGCATGGACAAGGGGGATATGAAGGACAACAACATCATGCAGCCTATGAGTGGCCACCTTGGGAGCCAAACTATAGTTCAGGGTCTACTCATATACCTGCATTTCAGCCTCCCATTTTACCGTACTCAGATATTAGTAGCTCACCTTATGGAGTACAAGGAGGATGGGGACCTTGGCCTTCACAAGAACAAGAGCCTAGTGGCCCTAGTGAAGCAACAAGTACATACAAACCGCTTGGTATATGGTGTCCAGCTCCATCACAATCTGGAGAAAGCTCAAGTCAACAATTTACACCAAGAGGGATTCAAATGGGTATGCATGATTTAGCAAATTCCCTCTTTGGTCATAGCTACCAAAACCCAAATGATGGTGGCTCATCTATGTCTGGAAGTGGATGGAAAGATTATTAGTCTTCTATCAAATGTAAGTTACATGTACAATGTCTTAAATTTCATGTTTTATGTACTATGAATGCATGTATAATTGATTTTTGATGCAAATCTTAGTTCTTTCAGGAGTTCAGATTTTTTCTGTTTTTTCCTGATTTTTCTGAATTTTCCTGAATTCCTGATTTTTCCTGCATTTTTTCCAAAAAAAATAAACATTTTATAATCTGGCCGATCCAGGATCGGCCAGACTTCCCTGGGATCCATGGGATCTGCGATCCGATCCGATCCAGGATCGGATCGACCATGGTCGATCCCGATCCGATCCCGATCCTGCCTTCCTGGGTCCCACGCGCCCCAGGGGGAGCCCCAGCCACATATATTATGTGGGTCCCTTGGGGCTTCATTCTCCATGTGAAACCTCGTCCAGAAGTCCATTTGTTGTCGTTTTCCTACGTGGGAGCCATTTTGTTGACCCGGACATTGATAAGGTGCGTGTATTACAACGCCTTCGACCGGCATTGCGTTGACTTTGCACGGCGGAGGTTGTGTATCTCAACATGCCGCGCTATCAAAGCGTTATATTTAAATGTATTCCGAATTAAATCGGCACAAATATTTTCGAATCCGTTTATCTCAGGTGTTTGAAACGAACAGGCCCGAGGGATTTTCCCAAGGCATTACATTTTCCCACGCGGGTTTATCGTCCGAACTTTATCCGAACCCGAGAATTTTTCGGGTTCAACAGGACCATAAGGCAAACAGCACCATGTAGTTGTATGTTCTTCTACTTGTCTCTCAGTGATGATGAAGAGAAACAGCAGATTATTTCCCTTATGGATCAATGGTTGCTTGGCCCTTACTTTATTTTGATTATGACCACAGTTCCATACACAGACCTTAATTTCTTTTCCCCTTATTCAGAGACTTTAAGATTATTCAGAATCAGGCAATATATATCAAGATTTCATCCCCTATGATTAACCAATCTTCTAGATGCAGTATTGGAGTGTGCATTCCACACATTGATGAAATGTGGAGAAAAAATTGAATGGTCAGTGACTCAGTGTTCAGATTGGAAAGTGCAATCGACTCCATATTCTTCACATTCTTCCCCATGCCATTTGCTGGAGTATTTGAAAGGAACCTAATGATGCCACCGGGGAAGTAGGCTATACCGCTATACATCGAGAATTTTCAGTTTATGTAATATATTTTGTATCATCAGAGTATATTCATTCTTGGCATTTCTATAGATGATTAGAATAAGGAAATATTGGCTATAGTTATTCCTTCCTTGACGTAATTTCCTTTTTTCTTTTTTTATTCTGATCAAGCTTCTTCAGTTTCAAGACCACCCTGGGCACACCTGAAACTTCACTCACAGATTGCTTCCACAAGCTCCATGAACCCTTCCTCCCTTAGCTAGCATATCTCTGTTTTGAGAGGCCAGCATAGACAATTACATGAGGAAAATGATCCTCCAAATCCAGGGAGACTTGGAACCTGTCTAATCTAGAAGATATTGGATCTTCCCTGAATTAAGCCAGTATTGAAGTACATATGCCAACCTGAGCACTGTTTTCCCCTGATAAAAGTAGTTGCAAACCTAAGGAGTAAGGACAACATGACCCAGTTTCAGGCTTCTTTTTATAGCTTACAGATGATTACATATTACAAAGGGATAATCACAAATAACCTTAATAAACACATAAATTACAGAAATGCCACTATCATATACATATTGAATAATATACTCTTCTTACATTAAAGTGCAACAATACCCCAGTGGTATAACTGCTGTCAAAAAACATACGACAATCTGCATTAGCAGAGGGGTGTTTAGTACTTATGTTTATGCAATAGGGTTATCTTTGCGTGTATACCATGAAGCAGGGATATTTTTGCACTAATAAGTGAGGATATCAGGAACATCCGTACATATCCTTTTTTTTTGAAACATAACATCCATAAATATCCTTACATATTACATATATTAAGGCATTTCTGCAATAACATATGTGTTGAACCCAAAAATTTGTTCATCATGAATTACCCATTGAAAATGCTTGTTTCGATTTTTAAGAACAAGTATATAAGGGGAAAAAATTTTATTCGGGCTCCCGGATACGAATAACTCCCCGAATCCTCTATTCTGAATTTTCAGGACAAATAAATGAAAATGAAAATATTTGTTCTGATTTTTTGGATTAAACCGCAGAAAAATAGATGAAGGAAAAATGTCTATTTCTGTGAAACTTTGAAAAAAGCTGAAAGTGGTCCCTCCAAGATGAAGCGGAGTGGAAACCATTTAAATCCCGGCGTTTCCGAAATAAAAATCCCCCCCCCCCCAAGAATTTTATTACACTTGTTCTAAGTGTTTGGAACAAGTAAATGAAAGAAAAAATATTTAGCCGGGGTCCCGGGTGAAAGATAACCCACGGGGCTATTTATCCGTAATTTTAAGAATGAATAAATGAAATAAAATCATTTATTCTGAATTTTCGGAATAAATTAATACAGAAAAAGAAATATTTCTGTATGTCCCGAAATGTTGGAGGAATATCCCCCCGAACACAGCTACAACAAAAATCAGTCATTTTTATGTTGTTTCCGAAATAAAATCCAACTCTGGAAAGACAATTTTAATGCCCCGGAATATCCCGGCGGAAGTCGTCCTACGTGGCGCGTGACATGACATGTGCGCAAAGGTTACGTCTGATACTCATATCTGTAGAAAAAAAGAACGACGTGAAAATGACGTAATCTCCCGCACAAACCGACAAAGCCAAGAAGAATCTCCTTGGAACAAACCATGTGGCAAAAGCCAATGGCCCACGTGGGTTATTTATAGGAGAAAATGAAAAGAATGAGGACCACCGGTGGGACAGCCCGGTGGTGTACACCACCGGCTCGCAAAACACACCACCGGTGGTGTACACCACCGTGGAAGAAGCCCAAGTGGGCCCCACTGTCCGGTGGTATACATCACCGGCAATGCATAACACCAGTGGTGCACACCACCGGTGGAAGAAGCCCAAGTGGGCCCCACTGTCCGGTGGTATACACCACCGGCAATGCATAACACCAGTGGTGTACACCACCGGTGGGAGGCCCCACTGACCGGTGGTGGAGAAAGAAGAAACCGGCGGGCCCCACCACTGCCAGGCCGGTGGTATACACCACCGGCCCAGACAGTGCGCGCAGGCTGCGCGCCGCGTTGCGCAGGCAGGCCCTGGGCGAACCGGTGGTGCACACCACCGGGCGCGCAAGCTAGTGGTGTACACCACCGGGGGCCCCATGGGGTGAGCCCCCCCAAAACAAAAAAACAAAAAAAGGGGGAGAGGAAGAGACAGACTTAAATTCTTATCCGGTGGTGCAGCCGCCCCCTATAAAAGGGGCCCAACTCCAAGAAGAAGAGGAGAGTTCAAAAAGGTGTCAAGTTTGGGGAGATCTGAAATCCACCAACTCCTGGAGATCTGAAATCCACGAGATTGGAGACTGGTGGAGGTGGTCTGGACTCTGGAGTGGCCTGCTCCCTGTTGTTTGTTTCAAATTTTCAATAGAAGGCTGCCCGTGTTGGTGTTTTCTGGGCTCCATAGAAGAAGCCAGAAGACTTCATGTGGCAGGTCAACAAAAGAGGCAATAGTGCTGGATTTTTAAAGAGTTTAGAAAAGGTTTTGGAAACTTTTGCACAGGTCCAACAACTTTAGAAAGATGAAGAAATAGAAATCTTGGAGGAGTTTTTGGCAACCTACGGTCTGTTATAAAAAGACCCTCATCATAGCCAAATGTTGTAAAACACCTTGTCCTTCAACAAAATAATGCAAAAGAATATTTTCTATATTCTTTAGTTAAAGTGATGCAAAAAATGTCATAATTGCATCTGTGCCCCAGCAATAATTTCAATTGCATAACACCTACTGAAATTCACAGAAAATGCTAAAGCCAATGTGGATTGTGGATAGTGGAGGCCGATATCAAGTCCTTTGGCAAGAAGTTTACAGAAACAGCCCTGAATGATAGATAATTGTAAGAAGGTCCTTAAAAGGACAAAAAAATTGCAGAAATGTCCTCAAAAGGACTGAAATTGGGAAAATGTCCTTCAAAGGGCTGAAATTTTCCAGAAGTATCCCTTTCGAACAGAAAATTGAAGGATCATCCTCGAAGGACAGGAAATTGCAGATATGTCCTTAAAAGGATAGAAACTGCATACACATCCTCAAAAGGGTGAAATATTGCAGAAATACCCTGATCAAGGGACAAATTGCAGAAATATTCTGTTCAAGGGACAAATTGCAGAAATACCCATGCTTGGGGAAATTGCAGAAATACCCCCATGTTGAGGGAAAATTGCAGAAATACCCCCATGCTTGGGAAAATTGCAGAAATACCCCCATGTCTGGGAAAATTGCAGAAATATCCCTGTTTGAGGGGAAATTGCAGAAATATCCCCATGTTAAGGAAAATTCTAGAAATACCCCATGTTGAGGGGAAATTCCAGAAATACCCCCATGTTAAGGGAAAATTCCAGAAATGTCCCTGTTCGAGGGGAAATTTCAGAAATGCCCCCGGAGGGCAGAAAATTGCAAATCAGTCCTGCTGCTGTCTGAAAATTGCAGAAAAATCCTTGTATCAAGGAAAATTGTTAATATACCCCTGGATTAAGAAAAAAATTGCAGAAATACCATCTGGAAGGACAGAATTACAGAATATCCTCCAAAGGGTGAAAAGTGCAAAAAATGTTCTCAAAAGGACAGAAATCACCAAAACATTTTAGAGAGAAAAAATTGCAGAAATACCCGAGTCTGGGAAAATTACATAAATACCCCCGGAGAATAGAAATTGCAGAAATGTCTCTAGAAGGGTCCCAAACCCAAAGACCTCGGAAGAAAAAATTGCACAAGTGCTCCCGCTTGTGAGAAAGTAATTCAAACTATGTTCAAACTTCACGGAAGTCAACGAAATACCGTCGAAGTTCAGAAATTGCACGAAAGTCCTTTCAAAAGAAGAAACCATACAAGGATCATGTCATTTACACGGCTCGATGGAGCGGGACCCACGTCACTTCTCTGAAGCAGCGTGCGCTCTCCTGAGTCCGGTTTACGGCTGACAAAGTCTTGGGATTGTCAAGAAATGACAAATCATGGTTTGCCGAATCGGAATCGGAAGGCGAATCGGGTTGCTCCTGATTCGCCCCGATTCCCCCAGAATCGGTCCGAATCGGACCGATTCGCAAGAGTATATATATATATAATATATCATATGATATATATATATTGCATATATATTATATATATTACATATATCATATTTCAGACACATTTATATTGATAAATACATATATGTAAATATATCATATTTATAATGTATAACATATATTGCAAATCTGATATAATATGATATATATTATATATATATAAAGGGAATCGGGGCGAATCAGGGATCGGGTTTCCCCTAATTCGCACCGATTCGGGGGAATCGGGCCGATTCGCCCCGATTCGGCAAACAAATGTATCCATGGAAGTCATGAAATGATTGAAAAGCCCCAAGAAGTCGAGAAATGATACAAGATGCTCGAAGAAGTCAACAATGACATAATACCCGGGACTGCTCGGAAAAGTCAAGAAATGGCAGAAATGTCTGAGAATGTCAAGAAATGACAAAAAAGACATAGAATGCCAAGAAATGGTAGAAGCACTCAGAGAAAGTCAATAAATGACGAAAATACCCAGGACTGCTCCGAAAAGCCAAGAAATGATGAAAATGTCTGAGAAGGTCAAGAAATGACAGGAAAGACATAAAATGTCAAGAAATGGCAAAAGCACCAAGGTAAAGTCAACCAATGATGGAAATGCCCGGGAACTACTCGGGAAAGTCGAGAACATAGATGGCAAAGTCGGCTGAGTCGGCTCAGAGTCGCCCGAGTCTGAGTCGGGTCTGCCCCTTGCGCCCAACTGGGCGGGGGGAACACCCCAGGATCCGCAGAGTCCGGTTAGTCGGGCCGGATCCGTCTGGAGTCGCGCGACTCCAGGCGACTCCGGCCCGACTAGGGCGACTCCGCGGATCCCGCGGATCCCTCCTTAAGGAGGGATCACGGGACTGCGCAGACACCTCTGTCTGCGTAGTGAGGGTCGCCGCCGGCGCCACTGCAAGCCGCCGCCGCTGCTCCTTCCTCTCTCTCTGTTCTCCTCTCTCTCTTCTGTGAGGTGAGCTTTTTTAATTTTTTTTTTTAAATCTGAAAAAATAGGAAATGTTAAATATGCTATAGATCTATAGCATATTTAACATGTTTATGACTCTCATTCTCCTAAATCTCCAAATTGAGCCCTAATTAGGGTATAAAATTAGGGATTTTGTGTCCATGAATAAAATTAATGTGCAATTGAGTGTCTAATAGAATTATTTTAGTTGATTAGAGTTTGTTGTAGACTTAATTGCATTACATGGACTGTTTTCCCTCAAAATCCCCAATGACCCTAATTAGGGTTTAAAAATTAGGGATTTTAGGTCCTTAATATAATTATTATGTAATTGAGTTCCAATGTAGTTATTTAGTTGATTAGAGTTTTTATGTACATTCAATTACATTGCATGATCTTTTTTTAAAAAATCCCAAATTAAACCTTAATTAGGGTTTACAAATTAGGGATTTTAGGTCATTAATAGAATTAATGTGCAATTGAGTGTCCAATGTGGTCATTTGAGTTGATTAGAGTTTTGTATGTACATTTATTTATAGTCCATGATATTTTTTTTCATAAATTCCCAAATTAAACCCTAAATAGGGTTTAAAAATTAGGGATTTAATTAATGTGCAATTGAGTGTCCAATGTGATCATTTGAGTTGATTAGAGTATTTATGTACATTCATTTACATTGCATGACAATTTTTCCCGGAAATTCCCAAATTAAATCCTAATTAGGGTTTAAAAAATAGGGATTTTGTGTAATTAAGGTGCAATTCAATTACATTCTTACACAGGAATATGGCACATCAAGAACATGAAGAGCAAGAGGTGGAGCAGGCCATTGATCCTGGTTGGGCTCATGGTACACTTATTGATGCATCTAAGAAAAAAAGTCAAATGTAATTGGTGTAGAAAGGAGATGTTTGGAGGCATTTATCGTCTTAAACAACATATTGCTGGGATTGCTGGAAATGTTTCAAAATGTCCATCTTGTCCAATGGAAGTTAGAAATGAAATTAAAGCATATATGAAGGGGAAAAAAGTAGAAAAAATATTGACAACTCAGCAGCAACAACAACTTCAAGATGAGATTTCTGGGAGACAGATTCGTAGAGATTATACTCTACCAATTCCTGTGGATGATGATGAAGATGATGATGATGATCCTGATCCTGAGTTCACTGCAGCGGCACGTGCTAGTCGCCATTCTTATGCGGAGGAAGATGAGAGACGAAGGGGTTTGGGGACATCGGGAGCACATTTGTCTAGAGATGACTCTAGGAGATCTCTTCCTAGGAGTACATCAGTTCGTAGAGGAGCCGGTGCATTAGGGTGTGGAGGTAGACTTTCAGATGTTCATGCTCCTACACAGGGTCCTATGGATGCATATTTGTATAGATCAAGGTCTGTAAAGCAACCAGGAATCAAGCAGGCATTGAAAGGAGTGAAAGCCACTGCAAAGGCAGCAAAGGGAGCAATCAAAGGTATTGTCAAATGGTTTTTACATGCAGGTGTTCCGGCACATACGACAGAGAGCCCATATTTCCAGAGTATGTTGGATGCAATTGCGGAAGCTGGGCCTGGTCTTAAGGCTCCTACAAGGAAGTACATATATGATGATGGGCTTGATGGTGAATATGATGAGTTGAAAGGATGGGTGAGTAGCTTCCAAAATATATGGAAAGAACGTGGTTGCACCATTATGTGTGATGGTTGGACAGGGATCACAAGGAAATCCATGATAATTTTCTTGTGTATTACTGTGAGGGGTTGTTGACACGGGGGAGGAGATATATGCATGAATATGTCGGTCGGACGGACACAATGAACGTGATGTCCTTTTGGTTCATTTTGCTCATTTCATATGCTTTGGATTTTTTTGTTTATTGGGGTTTGCGGGGCGTGCCAGCCTGTCTAGCAGACAGAAAAAGAGTCCGCACGATGCGGAAGAAGAATTTTGGCGTTCGAAGCACGGATGGCTATGGTGTCCGTGAAACGGGCGGGTATGGTGTCCGTGAAACGGACGGATTGTGTCCGCGACGGACGGTGCGCCGTTTTTTAATCTGAACCTCTTGAGTCCCATGTCTATTCTCATCAGACGATTAGGGTAGCATGTGCTGGACCTCCATCTCCATCGACCGGAATCGATGTTACATTTACATCGAGTTAAAACTCTTGGTATTATTTAATACCATTTCTAACCCGAATACCATTCATAGTAAGGACGAGAAAAATGCGTATGCTCTTTGAAAATCCTGATCATGACATGTTTTTATTTCTTTTGATTGTTTTGAAATGCTTTTGCTTTGGATATTCCATTTTTGAAACGACTGTCTTTTTGGGAGTCCAAAAGTTTGATTTCTTTTGAAAATGGGAGCGGGTATATACCCGTGGACCGATTTGAGGTCTTTCTCCTTTTTGCAAGAGGTTGATTATGGATTTTTATTTGGGAAAATATGGGGATTATCATTATGAACGGGCATATCCCTGTGGATTTTGATTCTGAACTTGGGGGTATTATAACCCAGAGCACACTTCCGTATTAGAAGGGTGATTGTGCCAATTTTCATATGGGGTTCTTTTACAGTGCCCTTTTTGAGCAAAGTCCGAGTTTGAGGCAGAGTTTCTTCTCCTCATTTCTCGCTCATGTGCGGGTACAATTTCCGGAGAGCATATGGATGTATCTCCATAGAAGTTCTTGTCATATTGTGATTTTTGTCCAAAGTCCATTTCCACGGGTATGGTCCTCGTGGAGGTGCATATGTGCTCCCATTTGGAGTATCTGAGCACGGTTCCTGTCTTATTTCCCTTTTTCTTTGGATGTGTGTATATTATCACAGTCCTTTTTTTTTTCTTTTGAATATATGAATATGTCTTGACGAGTCCCCGCTTAGGCAGGGTGTCCTTGCAAAGATATTTTCATATTGGTATATGCTTATATCCATGTGTTCTCGGGGAGAAACTTTGCTCAGGGGGATTTTGCCTTAGAGAGATATATATATAAACACAAATTTGCACTTTGTGAATATATTCTCAAACGGTATCTCTATTTGAGCAGAGTATCCGATGGGAAGATGCCCCCGTACGAACGGGATTCCCTTTGAGAAACATATACACAATGGGGCATATTTGTGATTATATAGATATGTTCTCGGGCAGAGTCCCTATTTGAGCAGAGATTCCACTAAGAAATACATGTATATAGACATGAAGTTGGTGATTATACGGATATGAGTTTAAAGGGAACTTTTGTCCGGGCAGGATTCCTCCTAAGAGACATGCGTATAGGCACAAATTTGTGATTTTATGGATATGTTCTTAGGGGAGTCTCCATTTGGGCAGAGTTTGCCCTAAGGAACTCTTGAACCCGAAAAATATCGGGGCTTAAACGAACCCCGGGCGATAAATACGCCCTGGGGGAACCGGGAACAAACCCCCGGTCTCCCCCGCTCGGACGTCAGAAACAGACAAGTCCGAGTACTCGCGCCAAACCGGGGTAACCGGAAGCGAGAAACCCGAATCTTCGTCGGCGAAGAGCACGTACTCCGGGTGTCAGAAAATCCACGTTCGGAGCGGAGTTCGAAGTCGCGCCTGAAGCCGAAGGGTTCCGGGAGACCAAATGCACGTGCCTCCAGAAAACGGGGACAAACGCACGTGGGACGGTCGAGGAAGCACAGGCGGTGCACGGATGCACGTGCGCGGCACGGCCGTCAACCAACGAACCAACCACGGGAGGCCCACAGAGCTCTCTCCCAAATCTTCTCCCGGACAGTGCGGAGAAAATGACGGGAGGCCCCACTTATATAGGTGGTGGGCCAAAGGAGGCCCCAAGGGGGCGCCGGTTACCCCCCTCGCCAGTGAGGGGGGGGCCGCCAGTTCGGCCCCCGCGCCCGCTCAGGGGGGCCGCCGTTAGCCCCCCTCGCCAGTGAGGGCCGCCGGTTCGGCCCCCCCCGCGCCTGCACAGGGGGGCCGCCGTTAGCCCCCCTCGCCATGAGGGGGGCCGCCGGTTCGCCCCCCCCCCCCCCCCCCCGCGCGCCTGCAGGGGGGCCGCCGGTTCGGCCCCCTGGCGCAGGGGGGGCCGCCGGTTCGGCCCCCTGCGCAGGGGGGGCCGCCGGTTCGGCCCCCGCCAGCAGGGGGGCGCCGGTTCGGCCCCCGCGCCAGCAGGGAGGGCCGCCGGTCAGGCCCCCTGACTGGCGGCCCCCCTCCGCCAGTCTGCCCCGTCTCCAGCACCCTCGCCGGTTCGCGCCCGTCCTCGACGCTCGCGCCCGCGAGGCCTCCGCCGGGGAGGGTACCCCCGCCGGTATGCCCCCCGCAAATCCTATAAATAGGGGGGCATACCCCCATTTGCAAGGCGACGCCATTCGGCCTACGGACACGCGATTCAGCCAAGAAAAAAGGCGACTCTCGGCGCCCACACATCACGCCTTCAAACCGCGTCAACTAGTCCGTGCGTGAGCTTATATAGGCCGCACGAGTCGGGGAAGGTCTTCGACACCCGTTGGTGCTGTGTCTCCGTGGCCGGGCCCTCCTGCGCTCGCCTCATAGAGACACCACAGGTTGTTACAGGACCCCCGAGGCTCATGTTCTAAGTCCTCCGATGTCATAAAACGACATACGTCAAGGCACATGTTCTAAGTCCTCCGATGTCATAAAACGACATACATCGAGGCACATGTTCTAAGTCCTCCGATGTCATAAAACGACATACGTCGAGGCGCATACTCAAGTCCTCCGGTGTCATAAACACACACGTCGAGGCTCCTGTTTAAGTCCTCCGGTGTCACAAAAGACATACGTAGAGGCATGTTACCTTATGGAGGCACAAACACCCCACCAGTAACAAAAATGTACTCCTTACCATGTAAACGTCCGACGGAGGCACAAACACCCTGTCGTCGACGCTCATGTACATGATTTGTTGTATACACGCCCAGTGGAGGTACAAACCCCCATTAAAGGCGCAAATGTAAATGTCATAAATATAAATGACATGAACATGCTTGAATAAAATTGTGAAATTTACTTGTCATCTGTCTTTTCTTCTTTAAGTTCGGCATACGGTCTTTTAATAAACATACGCATTCGAAGGTATTCGAGTGTTATACTCGATGTAATGAAACATCGACTTCGGTCGGTGGGGGACGGTCCAGTACACGACCACTCCAATCGCCCTGAACGCGAGCGCACGCGGAAAATAAATAAAATGAAATTCGAGGGTATCAGGGTTCGCACCCAATACTCCTCGTAAAATAAATCTTTGTCTGTTTCCCGTAAACAGTCTGGCACGCCCAAAAGATTCTCCATTTCGGAAAAGAGATGAGAGAAGAAAAATATAAAATTTCGAAAAGAAAAAAAATCCGCGTTCCAACAGGAACATATACAACATAAATTTTTTGTGAATATACGAATATGTTCTTGGACAGAACCTCCGTTTGGGCAGAGTTTCCTCTAAGAAACATACACATATAACACGAGTTTGTATTTACATGGATACGTCCCTGAGAGAGATTTTTGCTTGGGCGAGGTTCTCTTTAAGGAACATATTTGTATAATTACAAATTTGTAATCTTTATATATGTGTTCTTGGACGGAATCTCCACTTGGGCAGAGTTTCGTCTTAAGAAACATATATATAAGAACACAAATTTGCGAATATACGAATATGCCCTTGGGCAGAACCTCCGCTTGGCAGAGTCTCCTCAAGAAAACATATCATATAAGCACAAAATCCACCATCCCAGAGACTTGCTCGATGGGCGGGGAGAACATGGGTATTTAAATACCATGTGTCCATAGAGACTTGCTCGATATGGACGGCATTTAACCCCGGGAATATCACCCACAGAGACTTGCTCGATGTGGGGGATGGGGATTAAGAAGGAATGTTGATGACGATTACGCCGACCACTCTCCTCTCCGCGCCTGGCCTATCGGGCTAAAGAAGAGGATTTGTACCGTCGCACACCAAGCAGGGAGATTGGAAAATGAAAGAGGGAATGAGCAAATGCTCTTTTCTATTTTTCTTGGATTTTTCCAACAGGGCTTCGCCGGAGCAGATGGATCACCCCCCATTCTTATGGAATAGGGGGGGTTATTATAGGGGTTTTGCCCCTTACATGCGTGGGAGAGAGGAGAGACCTCCCTCACCCGATGGTGAGTCACCATCGGTTGGGGGAGGCCAACCGATGGTGACCTCGATGAGGTCACCATCGGTTGGACCCTTAACCGATGGTGAATCACCATCGTTAAGGGGTCATCCCCCCCTTAACCGATGGTGACCTCACATGATGAGGTCACCATCGGTTGGGGTTGCCAACCGATGGTGATTCACCATCGGTTTAAGGGGACTGTCCCCTAACCGATGGTGACCTCACATGAGGTCCACCATCGGTTGGGAATCCCCCTCAACCGATGATGAATCACATCGGTTGGGGAAATCCCCCCTCAACCGATGATGAATCACCATCGGTTGGGGGGAGAACCCCTTAACCGATGGTGACCTCAAGATGAGGTCACCATCGGTTAGGGGTTTCCTAACCGATGGAGAGAGGGAGGGGAGGGGGGTTTTGTCTATAAATACCCCCCCTACACCCTCATTTACAAGGCCATCTTGCCAAGTGCTGGAGTTTTTCTTTCTCTCTCGGAGTTCTGCCCGACTTCTCGGAGTTTTGCCCGATCGGAGGGTGCCTTTGCAAGCCTCGAAGTTTTCTTCCTCGCGCTTGTTCTTTGTACTTGTCCTTCGCATGGAATGCCATCTCGCGAGAATCTCGCGAGATCTCGCGAGATTCTCGGTCTCGGCGGCAAGCCCGAGACGCGAGAGCGCCGAGACGAAAAGGCGCGCAGGCGGTTTTGCGCGTGGGCGGCGGGGTCACGGGCGTGGGCGGGCTGGGTCACGGCGCGACGAGCGGGGTCACGGGCGCGGGCGGGCGCCGTACGGCGTGCAGGCGGGCGGGGTCACGGGCGAGCAGGCCGGTTCACGGGCCGCCGCGCACGGTTCGAGCCTCCCAAGTCCCATCGTGTCCCTGTTCATTTTTTTAATATTTTTTAACCTCGATAACCCCAGTTACCACCTTCATCTCTCACTCCATTCCCTTCTCGCGGCGACTCCTCTCTCCCTCCCGACCCGAGCCCTCTCTAACCCTCACCCCTCTGCCAGTCTGCTCCACCGCCGGAGCCCGGAGGCCGTTGCAGTCCAGCTGCTCCGCCGTGATCCCCCCTCCACCGTCGTCTCCCCTCTCCTCCCCCATCCTCACGCCACCCCGTCTCTCTCTCACGCCGTGGTTGCGGCGGCCTTCTCCGAGGTGCGGAGCTTCCAGGCATCACTGGCATCACCGACGTGCGCGAACGGTACCTCCGGCATCACCGACGCAGCAGACCGCGGAGCCGTCTTCCTCGCCCCCGTCGGAAAGGTGAGTGCCCTTCACGGTGGTCGCCCCCCCCCCCTCGGGACCTCCACTGATCCCCCCCCCCCCGGTTCACGGTGGTCGCCCCCTCCCCACCCCCCGACCTCCACGATTGCCCCCCCTCTCCATGACGAACCCGGAACCCCCCCCCCCCCCCCCGATGGTCCCCCCCGACCCGGTCCCCCACTGTCTCCATGCCCCCCCCCCCCCCACTGTTGTCCCCCCCACCCTCCAGACCTCCACTGTTCCCCCCCCCCCCCACAACACCCCACTGTCTCCATGCCCCCTCCTTTCACCGTCTCCACTCCCCCCCACACCCCCTCCACTGTCTCCACTCCCCCCCCCCCCCCCGACCTCCACTGGTCCCCCCCACCGCCCCAGACCTCCCCTCTACGCCCCCCTCACTGTCTCCACTCCCCCCGCCCTCACTGTCTCCACTCCCCCGAACCCCCCCCCCCCCCCCTGTCTCCAATCCCCCGACACCCCCCCCCTCCACTGTCTCCACGCCCCCCCCCCCCCCCCCCACGTCTCCAATCCCCCGAACACCCCCCCCCCCCTCCTCACTGTCTCCAACCCCCCCTCCACTGTCTCCACTCCCCCCCCCCCCCACATTAAATCATTAATACATTTGTATATGTATAACGTATACATTTATAATGATATACATATTAATTATGTTTGTACATTAATATGATATGTATTATGTAGATGATTACATATTAATAATAATATGAATGTGTAAATTTATATGTATGATAAATACAATTTGTAATTTTGTATGACATATACATAATACATATATGTATACATTCACTTTTTTAAAAATGTGGATGGTAGTATCGTGGTAGTGGTACTACAGATATATTGACTGACAGATAATATGTATATATTCATTATATATATATACATATATATATACCAATTATTATATATTTACATTAACAAATGATTGTGTACATTAAACATGTATATTGTTCGTTAATATGATATATATACTATAAACATACGATATTCATTATGTCTGTACATTATGCATATGTCTGTTTCATTTTTTATGGGAGTTTGCAGAAGCATGTATTTTTTATTATTCTGAGCTGAAATTATTTACATTTTTTAGTTATGATATTGCTGAATTTGTGTACATTTTTATTCATTATTTGATCTGATTCATATCTCCATAATTAGTCTACATTTTGTTCCATTTTTATGGGTTTTGCATAAGCATGATTTATTCTTTCAGCTGAATTTATTACATTTTTTAGTTATTATTTGAGTTGAATTTGTGTACATTTTTTTATTTTTCTTTGAGTTGATTCTTTTCTCTAAATTTATTTTCATTACCTGTATTTGTGTACATTCTGTTCCTTTTTTTATGTTCAAAATTATTATTATTCTGAACAATATTAAAGTCAGTGGATGAAGTGTTGACCAATTGGCCACTATTTGTAATTTTGTATCATAGATCTATATTGACTTTCTTTTATGTACTTTTGTTGTGAGATGGACAATGTTAATTTATATGCAGTTGTGCACCATTATTTTATTTATATGGACTGATGTTAGTGTGAATTGTGTGTTATATTGTTGTCATCCATATATGAATTTCTCGGGATCCGAGATCTGATCTCCCGATTTTACCGAGATCTCTCCGATATCTCTTCTCTTTGACCCTTCCGAGACGAAGCCGAGATCCGATATGGCAAACCTTGGTCCTTCGTACTCGGTCTATAGACCTTGTGCTGCCGGATTTCTTCCGCGCTTGTACTCTGGACGGAGACATATTATCTTTGTACTTTCAATTTAACCGGGAATCCGGGCGCCACTTTAAGGGCCGGAACTCCCCTGTCGAACTTCGGGGAAGAATCCCACTGATAAGTTTGTAACTTAAATAACCTTGGGGTCATTTTAAATCACAACTTATTTGGCCTCTGAGCAGGCTGTTGATAATGTATTGGAATCAGGCCCGTTAATAACCATCATTTAATCTTCATGGCTCAACGGCCCTTTTCATCATATCTATGACTTGAACGGTTGTCCGCCACAAATAGGCTTCAAATGGCCAAGTCACCGGACCATTATATGTAATTTTTACTGACATGAACATGTCACACTTTTACCGTTCAACAGGGGTCTATTTTTCTTAAATCTGTTGATGCATCTAACAAGATCAGAATGCAGATTATTTGTTTAAACTAATGGATGCAGTTGTGGAGGAAGTGGGTGAGAGAACGTTGTACAAGTTGTGACTGACAATGAAGCGAGCTACAAGGCTGCTGGTAGGTTGTTGATGGAAAAGCGACAACATCTCTATTGGGTTCCATGTGCAGCACATTGTATTGATTTAATGATGGAGGACATAGGCAAAGATTCTCATATTCATGGCCTCATTGATGATGCTCAGATGATAACTGCATTTATTTATAGTCACAACATGATTTTGAATATGATGAGGAAGTACACAGATGGGAGAGATCTCCTTCGTGCTGGTCCCACTAGATTTGCATCCAATTTTATTTCTTTAGAGAGCCTAATGAAGTATAGGCATCAATTGGGCCAATTGATTAATTCTGAAGAATTTTTGCAACATGTAAACACTCTACGGCCTGATAGTAAATATGTTGCTCTCCACGTCCAGACCTGATTAGCAATGCACGTTTTTGGGAGAAGGTTTCGCACTACCTTAAAGTAATAGAGCCTTTGGTACTTATCCTTAGAATGGTTAATGGTGACGACAAAATGATATGGATATTTGTACGAGGCAATGGACAAAGCAAAGGAAAAGTTGAGGGAAAGGAATCCTAAAGCATACAGAAAATGGTGGGCCATCATAGACAAGCGATGGGAGATGACTCTCCACCATGATCTTCATGCTGCAGGTAATTTATTTAATGTAATTACTTGCTGAATTTTTTATGATACTATGCTTAAAATTCTTTTATCATATGCAGGGTATTTTTTCAACCCTAGAATTCATATAAAGATAATGTGCACAATGACGGAGAAGTGAAGAGAGGCACCATGAATGTCATCACTCGCCTTGCAAGGACAATGAATGAGAGATTAGATGCAATGGAAGAGGTAGGATAGAATGTTTTATTTTGCATATGTATGCATGATTCATTTGACATATGCCATGTCTTCCATTTTGTAGGTGGATAGATATAAGATGAAAGTTGGGATATACGGAGGATATGACATGACATATGCAGCTCAAAGACTCACTCCATGTGGTTTTACATGTTTGGGTGTTTGCCTAAAACCATAAATTTAAGAATTCACCATTATAAAATGATTAATGTTCGCTCATTTTATTGCAACAGCTGAATGGTGGATCCAAGTCAATTATCAGCAAGCTGGGACAAGTCCCTTAGCGTATGTTGCAGTCAGAGTATTAAGTCAAACCACTTCTTCTATCCCATGTGAAAGGAATTGGAGTACATTCAGCCTTATTCACACAAAAATTCGTAATAGGCTGGGTGTGGATAGGCTAGAGAAGTTGGTTTACTGTCACTATAATATGCGTTTAAGGTGAAGCAAAAAGAAGAAAGGCAAAAGATAGAAAGACAGAGATTCATGCAGCTAGCTGGTAGACCATTTGAGGAGGTAGTTCCTGAGATAGATGTTGATGAGTTGCTAAATGAAGAACACCCTTTACATGCTTGGGTGGAGACGAGAGCTGAGGGAGACATACCTGACTTTCATCCTGATGATCGCTGGTTCAGGCATGTGAAAAAGATGTTTTATTAGAAGAACATGCACCTGAGAGAGGTGAGAGGCCAGAATTAAGAAGATCTTCCACTGTACATGATACTAGAATTTCTTCATCTCAGCCAGAATTGAGAAGATCTACCTCCCAATTAGATCCCAAAAGAAAGAAAGACAAAGACAAGAAGAAAGCAAAGGCAAACAAAGAAAGAAGAACAGAAGAACCAAGAAGAAAATCAAAAGAAGGTAAAGAGGACTCTCCTGAGGCAGACACACATATTGGACAGCCATTTTCTGAGGCTCCACCCCTACCACCTCACTTGGCTAGATTATATGAGGTAGAGAAAATACATTATCAACGTCGCAAAAAGATGATTACAAAAGGAAAAGGAAAAACAATGGGGAGTGATGACTCCACTCAATCACCTGATGATGATGATGGTGATGATGATGGTGCTGCTGCAGGTACTGGAGCCACGGGAGGTTATGGGCTTGGGGGTATCATGTCAGGATATGAAGATTATTCAGAACCACCCCATCAATAAGAAGGAAGCCAAGGGGAAGCACAACAGCAACATGGGGGATATGAAGGCCAACAAAGGCAAGCAGGGCATGATTGGGGATATGGGCCTTCTTATCCACCCTTTTTTAGTCCCCCAAAATTGTCATATTCAGATATCAGCTCTAGTAGTGGGACAGATTATTTGGGCAATATTCAAACTACTAGATATGGTAGTTTCTTCACTCCGGGACAATTAGGAGAAAGTTCAAGCCAACCAACGACACCTCGAGGCATCCAAAGAGGATTCCAAGACATTGCAAATTCTTTGTTTACCTTGGATATACACAGTATGGAGGACATGAGTATGTGCCACCTATTCAATCTCATGAGGTAGAGGATGAGGGTTCAGAAATGCCAAATTGAGAAGGTATTTTTATTTATTTCATGTTATAAACTTGTACATATATCTATTTTTTCAATGTATGAATATGATAAGATTTGAATTTGATTGTGTTTGTATTCAATGAATGTTGTGTGTGTCTTCATAATTTTCTGCAATTTTTACTGATTTTTCCTGATTTTTCCGGATTTTTCCACAATTTTTTAACCTGGCCGACCTAGGGTCGGCCAAGGATCCGACCCGACCCGGGTCGGGGTCGGGTGGGTCCGACTCACCCACCCGACCCGACTCTGCCATCCATGGTCGAGAAAGGACGAAAAGAACTCGAGGATATCAGCCGATAGCAGAAGGTTTGAAAGGGCCAAGGAATGACAGAGGTTCCTGGAAATGTCAGAAAATGGCAAGGAGCTCTTGAACAGTCATGGATACAATGCTGTCCAAATCTCCTCTGGGTTTCTTCTTCAAAACACAATATTGGCCAAGTTTTCAACTCTCAGATCATAGTGGTTGATACTTGCAGAAATATCCCAACGTGGAGGGCTGCAAAAATCCCAGAAAGAGTGGAGGATTGCAGTAAAACCCCAAAATGTAGAAAATTGCAGAAACCTGGCGAGACCGCTTAAAGGCCCCATCACTATTAAAGCGTGATGATGACCACAAAGCAAATACAACGGGCCGATAATGATCATCTTGGCGATCCAATGGCCCGATCGTGATCAGATCCAAATTCAACGGTTTGATCGCGATGATCGTGATGATATTCAAATCCAACGGTCTGATCGTGTTGAAATTCAAATCCAACAGTCTAATCGTGTTGAAATTCAAATCCAACAGTCTGATCGTGATGATATTCAAATCCAACGATCTGATCATGATGAAATTCAAATCCAACGGTCTGATCGTGATAGAAGCAAGCTCAAAAGGGTCTGATTGTGACCGAATGAAATTCTAAAGACCCGATCATATAATCGGGACCATTTGTAAAGGTCTTGAAAGACCATTTGTATTTCAAATTACATATGTATAAGCAATGAACATTTCAAATTCCTTTGCAAGAGTATGTATTCATGAAAGATGATCATCAAGATCAATATTGTCACAGTAAATAGAGACAAATGTGTTCTTTGACAGAGAATCAAAGGTGTTCGAGGTCACCTCGATGTAAATTAATATCGACTTCGGTCGGTGGGGAAATGTCCAGTACATGACACCCAAATCGCCTGATAAATGAATGAAATTTGTCTGTTCTAACAGACTGGCAAGCCCGCAAAATAGACAAACATCACAATCTATCTTTTTCTTCTAAAAGATAAAGATTGGAGAATATTTCGCGTGTTAAACAATATGTAAGAGGGTTATTTTTGCAAAAATTCGTATTAGAAAATACGGAAATTATTAGGACATGTAACTTGGACATAGTACAAAATTGCAAAAAGATTTCACATTCACTCCCTCTAATGCATTGCAAACACTAGAAAGGTATGTCACTGGATAAAGTTTCATGTAACCTTGAAGGTTAAGCTCATCACATACCTTGATCAGATTCAGTACAATAATGCGATTGCCATATCTCTTCGCCAAGTCCTCAAAGTGCAACTTAGTTGCTTGGTATGTAGGATCATATCTCTGCACTGAGGCCAAGCAACACAAGAGGATGTCAGTGAGTCCATTAGCAATATGGCATGGGGCCTGAAAAGAAACATTGGCAAACAGCATGTTTTAGCGACCAAAGTCAGATCACATACCTATGATGTCAGGTTTTGGACTAAATCTTGAAGCTTCCTGGGACCAGAAAAGAGGTATGGAACCACGCATCTGTACAACAGAACTCATTTTTCCCTTATATGTCCCAGCCTCCTCATCCAGGACAATTTGTTCAGTCTCAACATCATTTGCAACTCTCCCCCTGTCATTTACTCCCCTTTTCAAATAACTGTATGCCATGAAAGAGGATCAAGAAGTTAATTATGCTCATACAGTCATATGAAATGGAAAACCTATTATGTTCTGTTTCTTTTGTTGCAGGCTTGAATATCTATCGAAAGTGGTTAATAGCATGCATAGAAAATTAAAGAAGACTATGCAAGGATATGTAATACGATTACTCTTTTCGATGATACATTACATCCAAAAATAATCCCTACCAAAACAATTATAGATTCAGAGTATTCACCCCTAGCCGCTCTCTGTAGACATACCAGTATACCACAACCCTATACACAACAGAGAAAAATCAAGAGATGATCATCCACATAGACCCAACCCTTTTGAGCACACCAAGATGAAATCCCGTGTGGAAGGCCGACAAAGGGATATCATCAGGGTTAAAGATTACTAATATTACACATGTCATACAATCTATTTTCTTTATAAAATTTGACAATATAAGTTCCTCACTTAGGATCCTTCGTAAGTTCCATCCATTTGTCATAAGATATTCACATAGTGGCAGTCTCCCAAACCTTCATTCTCACCCCCGTTAATCTCTTGGACCTTTCACAGAAGTGTTTTTCCCAGTAGCCTTCTCATCATGTTTTCCGCCATCTTCCTCGTCAACCATGGAACCAGCCACAGTCAGTCACTAGTGCCATACTGCTCATAGGCTCATTTAGTTTCCAAAGGATGTTATCCATCGAAATGATGGGCAGTCCTTGTGATAATGAGCAAGGTTCAAAAATCCGGGGATCGGGATCGGATCGGTCGGCCCAAAACCGATCCGACCCGGCGATCCCGACCCCGGCTCGGCCGAGCCGGGCCGAGCCCGGCTGAGCCAGGGGTGGATCGGCCCATTATACAGGTGTATATCTTATACAGGCTGAGTTCAGGCCGAGTCCACTGCGATTTCAGGTCTTATTTACCTGAATATCATTTAAGTAAATGTTATTATTTGTAGTTTCTTATTATTTGTAGTTTCATTTACTTAAGATATTACATGTAAATAACGAAGTACCCCCCATTTGAATCCAATAAAAATATCAAAAAAATCATATCTCTTACCAATAAAAAATCAACTCTCCCACCGAAGAAGAAAATCGTGATTTCGTTGATTTTAGAGAAATGCTAATTTTTTAATCTCTCATAATTTAGCATATCGAAAATTTGATAATTCAAATAAACTATATGGAACACTAAAAATCCAAAGTCCGGTAAAAAAAGTCAAACGTGCATATGACTTCTCCAAGGAAGCCACTCTCCTACTGACAACACTTAGTCTGCTTGAGACCTCTCAGGATTTGGTCAAACTTAAACTATCATCACTCAAAGTCATGAGAATTGTCACTTTCTAATTTCTTTTCAATTAAAAAGTGAAAAATCTCATGAGTTTAGATAATGATAGCTTAGGTTTGACCAAATCCTGAGAGGTCTCAAGCAGACTAAGTGCTGTCAGTAGGAGAGTGGCTCCCTTGGAGAAGTCATATGCACGTTTGATTTTTTTTACCGGACTTTAGATTTTTAGTGTTCCATATGGTTTATTTGAATTATCAAATTTTTAGATAAGCTAAATTATGAGAGATTAGAAAGTTAGCATTTCGCTAAAATCAACGAAATCGCGATTTTCTTCTTCGGTGGGAGAGTTGACTTTTTATTGGTAAGAGATATGATTTTTTTGATATTTTTATTGGATTCAAATGGGGGGTACATCCTTATTTACATGTAATATCTTAAGTATTTCATTTACTTAAATGATATTCAGGTAAATAAGGCCTAAAATCGCAGTGGACTCAGCCTGGGATTGGCCTGGACTCAGCCCATGACAAGGTTGAACAGGATCGGCCTGGCTCGGGCCGATCCGAGGCGGATCGGGCCGGGCTCGCCGAGCCAGTCCGATCCGCGCGCAAGGACCGGCTAGGTTACCCCGGCTCGGATCGGGAGGCCCAAAACCGAGCCGACTCGGCCGATCCGATCCCGATCCGGCCGAGTTTTTGAACCATGATAATGAGATCTTTGCACGTAAGATATGATGTTAGCAGCAGCCAATTATGGTCAGATGGCTAAAGTGCTAGGGCCTAGATAATCTCCCAGAGGATCATTAAGTTCTGCAAATACAGCTTGTTGAACTAGTGAGGTAGATGCTCATGGATGAGGTGTGAGCCAATTACTGGATTTCACATCATATATGTAATCAGAATTTTGGCGGTGCAACCTAATACATTGCATTCATCTTGAATCTGTAGTTCTGTACTTTCATACATACTAAAATGCATATCCCCAAAAAAGGATGATAATTCTTCTAAACATCAGTTAGACTTTATCTTGTGTTCAATTTCGGGTAGGAACTTTGTTGACTGGAAACTGTCATTCTCCCTTTTCCTTTCATAAACTCCTGAGATTGCTACGGAGATGAGGGTTCACCTTGTTGTGGTTTTCATAAGAGAAGGCTATCTGTAATTGGGCTGTGATCGTCATTTTAGTCTAATGAAATATGATATTCTGTCACCTTCCCCCAAAAAATTCCAAGCATGTATGCCCTTAAACAATGGGAATAGTTAAATTTTTTCGAAGGCCTGGATCTTCAAAGATCCAGATAAAAGAAAATAACATGTCATTTGTTGCAACTGTTGTAGTGTGTAAAAGGATCTGTCAGATTCCTGGTGGTTGGAGCAGTTTGTACCGCTAGGCAAGGTTCGTCGCATCACTGATTCGCCTCGAATCGGTTTTTTTATGATTCACTCCGATTCAGGAGAATCGGGCTGATTCACATGGGAATCGATGGGAATCGGGTGAATCGGGAATCCCGTGATACGCTCCGATTCGCCCGAATCGGACCGATTAGATCCGATCCACCAAACCATGCCGCTAGGTACGGTAAAATCCAACAAACATAAAGGCCAGTGTCCACGGTATCCAATAAAAACCTCCAGCTTGATGAAAAGAAAAGGGAGAATAACATTGTCTTGTGTATTTCGATCACAAGTTTCTTCAGATGATTTACCAAATGCAAAATGATACGAGCATCATTTGCTTCAAAAATCTAAGGCTTTAAACAAGTTACGTAAAAAGATACCATATAACCAAATTAAAGAAATAAAGAAGAATACATATAGAAACAAACAATACATGGCATCTGAATCAACCCAAATTTTTCAGCTACATGACATGTTGCCAAACAATCTTGACACACAGCTACAGTTGCATAGCTTAGAACATTTCTATAAATTTATGTACCGTGTCCCTGCAAAATGACGAGATCGTCTGGAAATGAGAACAACACTGAACTCTCGTCCAAAAACTGACAGCCGGACCTATGGTCATGAAGCAGAAGTTAACATCAAATTCAAGAAGATAAAATAAGAACAATTGCTTGCAGTAAACAAACAAGTGGCATAGCATTCTCTTCTATCACATTTTGTTGATTGCAGCTAAATCCAACTTGTCCATTTCGAATGTAAAGTATGTTCATCTGTTGTTCACAAATCACATTTTAAAGGTCCACAGTGGTAAAAGGTGATGTCGGATGCTGAATACCAATCCAGTCTGCAGTACAATTGAAGGGTGTATATGTTCGGTGTGTATCATGTTCTTATCCACGATGCTGCTAGATTGCCTGCTAGTACACTATGATAGACAGAACGACAGCACAAATCATATAGTTAAATTAATTGCCTGAGAAGTTTGAAGAAGGTCATTTACTTTATGAGTTTCTTATCTAGTAAGGAACAATAAGTCACTGGTTTGTTGCTTTTGACTAAAAGCTAGCATCAACAACAGAGTTGGAGATAGGATGGAGCTCGTTTGGAGTTCAGACTCAATGAGTACACAATTTACACCCATTGCCATCCCACAGCAGTATGACCTAGTAGGGCATAAGACAGAACAAAGACTTGTATAGGCCTTCGTGCTATTTGTTGGAATACATGCATGGATGACCCATAAAGTCAAAGCTTGAGAATGTTCACATTCTCAATGTCTCTATGACTATGAGAAACAATTTTCATGCTTGGCAGGTTGATTTCAAGGCAGACAGCAGCTCGTAACAAAATTTCTATCCAAAGTACACAGCAATGTCTTGTCATCCTTGCCCCATTATTTCAATGTAACCTTTCCTTCTCCTTTCCTTTTTCCCCCTTTTGGGCAAGCAAGGGTGGGTTTGTTTCTCTATAATCTATAGATTGTGAAAATATATTCTTAGATACAATGAATGATATTTCTTCCAAGAAACTTTTCAGCTAATGTTAAGAGCAGGACTCTACTCGTCATAGTGATGTTCTCTTGCTGCCCTGCTCTACTTTTTTCCCATCTCCCTTTAATTCTTCAAAAGCCTAAATGGGCAAATATTGAACTTCCACTACAACTTAAAAGGTTTTTGCACAAGTACCATGAGAGAAAAAGGATGGCCTACATCATCTAGTGAAAGGCTAGCATCCCAATTTAGTTAAGAGATGGCAAGCAAGAAAACTCATTAAAAGAGGGGTATCATCATGTAGTGTGGCATAAGCTACCGTTGGCTCCAACTATTTAAGAGAAAACCTAAATCAACATCTGAAGAACTGAAAATTAACAAAATTTGCAACTGAAGAACTACACTAAGACAAGCTAGCTCAGTGCCTCGTAAACATATCTCACACCTAAGAAACAATATTTAGCAAAATTAAAATGGTCCTCAGATCTTCTGGATCTAATCAATGTCTCTCTTCATAAATAAGTGCCAGAAAGCAGGAAAAAAAATAGAGATTGTAAACTTAGGATAAATACTGTAGAGTGGGGTACATAATCCTGAGTTTATTTGCTCAGCACAAGAAGGAGACCCATAATGTCACAGTACAAGGAAAGAATAGTCAATAAGCCATATAGTCACAGAAGTGTGTACAAATTACTAGATGTTAGTCAAGAGACATTATGTAAAGGGGCGACACTACTTTATGTTCTAGTGGAGAGAGAGTGTTTTCTTAGTAGTACTTAAAAAGGGCGTACCCAGTGCACGAGGCAACCACCAATGCTGGGCTTGGGGAAGAGACAATGTATGCAGCCTTACCCCAACAAGTCGGGAGGCTGTTTCCAGTTTTGAACCCGCGACCTTTAGGTCACGCAGGGGCAACCTTACTGTTGCTCCTACCCCCCCCCCTCCCCCGGTTTGTTAGTAGTAACAGTAAGTGTGATCAAGATTTAAATACCTGTTTAAAATGTCCATGTACCAAAGCAATTGTCCAATGAGTATTACTACATCTTGAACGAATTGCTTGTGTCAGAAAAGCATTCCACACAAATATGTTTTCATAAGGCATGTTTTCAATATCCACTGCCAGAACATTCTTTTGTAAGCTCCGCATAATGGGATATGTATAACTATAGAAAAAATCCTTTGTTAGGTCGACACTTGATAAGAGCTTCTTGTACCTGTGCATAAAGAGAAAATAAGAGTTCAGGGAGGTGGGCTCATAAAGTGCTTCAGAAACGTAAATTTCCCTTCTCAAAACAAACTATGTCACATACAAGAATTGTACCTTTTGTGTGTGTGTGTGTGTGGGGTGGGGGGGGGTGGGGGGGGAGAAGCATAAATGAAGCAAGAAACCAAGGAACTGCTAATCCAACATTTTTCATGAAATCACAGTGAAGTTAGCGAAAAGAATTGAAAACCATCAAAGAACTAAAAAAAACTATCCTATATTCCTATGACGTTACCTAAGCTCGGTCTTAGAATGTGCCACATCGGACTGTATAGTTGAATGGGGAACAGTGATCATCTGGCTTTCCTCGATGCTATAAATGGCATGACCGCATATCGACCCTATCTGCCGACGCTTCGTGACCAGGATCAGATAATACGATTCCAGAAACTTTATACATCCTATAGAAAAAATAGTACAATTTTATAAGGAAAACGATGAGCATGTGAATTCCATAAACTTGATTCACCCCTGGAAAAAAAAACAGTAAAAGAGGGTCGCCTCGTGATTGGACTGGGGATATCCGGAAGAATCGATCGGGACCTGCGATGCCGTAAACCTTGGCAACAAAGGTAAGTCCGCCCGTGGACCGATTCCCCTCGCTGATCCGCTGCAGGAGACTTTTCACCTCCTGCGGGGAGTACACCACGGGATCCTCGCTGATGTTAAGCTCCGACGGCTCCGAACGGTCGATCTTGAGCACGCGGAAGAAGCGCTTTCCCCGGTCGCTCCCGACGAGGTAAAATCTCTGCAAACCCGACGGGAATTATGCACCAGGAATTCAACAGGTGATTGAGGAGGAACAGGAGCTTGCGGAATCGGAGAAGGCGGAAGGAGGGTGGAGGAGCTGGGGGCTTACCGCTCGCGTCTCGTAGAGGCGGAATTTCTCAAGGGAGCAGGAGCTGGGATCGACGTCCTGGTCGCTGGGAGGCGGGTGCTTCCCGTAGGATGGATTTGGCTTCGGTTTCTCCAGTTTCGCCATAGATGCTCCCGGCAAGAGGAGAGAAGGGGCTTGGAAATTGCAGTTCCGCCTGCCCGTTTTTATAGGCTTCGCCTACAAGTCTGCAACCGCAGCCCCATGTTTCGGTGTGTTTTTCTCTCTTTTTTTTTTCTTTTTTTTTCTTTTCTATTCTTTCTTTATTTGTTTTATGAAAAAATAATAAAGAGTCTCGAGAGAAATTGACTTATTTCTCAATTAATATCAGGGTAACAGAAGTTACAGATTCTTATTTTCTTAATTTTTAATTTTCATCATTTAATGAGTCAAATATGATTTTTCGTTCTTTTGGCACCAATCTTTTTCCTAAAATCTTGTTTTACTCTTCCATCCTTTCTTCTTCCCTGTGAACTATAGATTTATATCACTTATAATAATTTTCCGTATTACTTACAGTAAATTTTGATATCAATTACAGTCAATAATTATATATTTGTAGAAAATAAATAATTTTTATTTATTTGTAATTGTTAAGATTTGAACTCAATTTGTGTTACAACATTACATCTCTTATTATTATGTATTTCAATACTTATAATAAGTTTTGATATTACTTACAAAAAATATACACATCACTTACAGTAAATTTTGATATCACTTACAGTAAATTTATACGTCACTTATAATACATCTACACATCACTTTTCGTAAATCTTAATATCGCTTACAAATAAGTTTTGATATCACTTACATTATATTTTTTCCCATCACTTATTGTCAGTCAGTATTCTTTTTTTACCTCGCTTACAACATTACATAGTAATTGTACCCATTAAATTGTTATAGTATTATTCATAATAATTTGTTACTTGCAGTAAGTGATGTATTTTATCACACTACTTACAATATGTTTTTTATGTCACTAGAGTCCATGGTTAACTAATTTCAATGTTTAATGTAATATTATATAACTGTAATAATCTATAAGTAGTACTGTAAGAGTTTACAACTAGTATTGTAACAACTTACATTAAACATAGATGTAACATATTACACGATTACTGTAACTACTTATATCGAATATTGTAACACGTTACAACTTATAGTGTAACATATTATAATGTCTAATGTAACAACCTATAACTATACATGTATATCATCTGGAAATGTAACAAATTAGGCAATTATTGTAACTATACTTACATCAAATACTGTAACACGTTACAACTTAAACTGAAGCAAATTATTATGTATAATGTAATGGTTTAGTGGTTACGATACAAAAAATATATTGTAAGTGAGGTGAAATATATATATATTGTAAGTAATATCAAAACTTATAATAAGTGATGTACTTTTTCTACATTAATTACACATATTTTTATATTACTGGATTCCATAGTTAACTAATTTCAATGTCTAATATAAGAGTCTATAATTGTAAGAATCTATAACTTGTATTGTAAGAGTCTATAAATAGTATTGTAACAACTTACATTAATTGTAGATGTAATGGATTACACGATTATTGTCACTACTTACATCGAATATTGTAACACATTACAACTTATACCGTAACAAATTATAATGTATAATGTAACAACTATGGATGTGTACTTTCGTCCCACAAGAAAATATGAAAAATACGAAGAAAGATGTACAAAGAGCGATAAGCACACAACGCTAGATTTGAAATTTGTGATCGCCAGAGACATATGAGGGTTTTGAAGAAGTAAATAAACAAATAATAATAGGGAGTGATTGCGAATAAATACCTTCGAGTGGGGAAATTGTGCGGAGACATGGATTCGCTTCTTCTTCTACAACATGGATGGCCATGGTAGAAGGCTTTTTGTGATTACCCTTCAAAACAAAGATAAAATATATGGATTAATGCAAAGTTGAATAGAAATCAATTATCATAAATAAAGATAAACATGAAAAGCATGGAGCAAGACACATCTTTTTGTGGCTTTTAAAACCCCTAGAAGTAGGTGGGTGTATATGCATGAAAATTTAAAAACAATATGTGTGTGTGTTGAGGGAGATTGAAAAGAGCTCATGTTGGGAGCAGTAGAAGGTGCTCACAATGGGAGCAAAGGGAGTGGAATAGAATGAAAATAAATAAATAAGAGGGAGAGAGGTTGGCTTCCCCAATGGATGACACTGTTGAGAGGAGGTAGACGAGCCCGTCGGCACTGCTACTCCTGTTGGTTCAATAGAAGAAGACTCGAGGTACAATTCCAGCAGGGCTTCGCCTTGGTAATGGCCCTCACAACTCATTGGCAGGGGAAACTCGCACTGGCCAACCTTCCAACCGACGAACCAAGGTTGTATTTATAAAGATCGAGGCTCAAAGTTTGAGGTGAATTATAACCCTAAATCACGTCAGGGACAGTGGACGTGTTTAAAGGTTAAACGCATCAGACAAACCAGACGCATTCATGAATTTATAAATTTAATCAAATTATGATACAAATAGCAAGGTGAACCGTGTAAGGGAGACCAGATGTAACGACCCAAGATCCGAGATACCAGTTACCTACCGGTAACCTGAACCCTGAACCGCCACCCACAATGTGGCGGCCCTGGATATTTATGCCCATTAAGGCTCCATATCCAGATCCGCCTCCCGCGAACGGACCGAAGTCTCGCTAGGGATATCTCATACAAGTGTCCAGTAAGAATATAAAAGACAACTACACAGTATAAGACACAAGAAAGTACATGTGCTCATACCTGCATATAACAATTTACAACTGTCCCATTACATTATTACATGTTCAATTAAAAAGTACAACTACTTGGGGCATACCCTGAGGGAGCACAAGCTCACAAAACACTACTAACTTGACTCAGCTGCTGGTGGTACAAGTCTGACACAACGTCTCCACAAGCCGAACCAACGGTAAGCCCTAAAAAGAACTGTAGGGAAGTGAGCATCAACAAGTCACAGGCTCAGCAGGGGCTACCCAAAACAACAACAAAACTACGGACACCTCAACCCCAGAGGGTCTCATTGGCAACACCAATAGCCAAACCATTTCATGCTCACAACAATTGAATTTAAGCTGCAATTAAATATAAACACCTTAATCAAACATAATCTCGGAAGGTAAGAAGAAACAACAGGACTAGTTTCGCATCACTAGTCCACACAACAACTGAAACGCCTAAGCCTTAAGCCTCACAGGTAAACCATAACAACAACTAGTCGCCTACGCTTTAAGCCATACAGGCAAGTCATTGCCTAGGCTGCAAGCTTCCCATACGAACTTCAACCTCGTGGGTAATAGGACAGTCAACCAAGTGATGGTCAATTAAACCCCAAACCACGATATATCAGAAGCTACACACACCAGGTAACATGATCGGCTACAGCGGGCCACATACTAAAACCATAATCGAAAGCTTATATAAAGAAAGGTAAAACACAACAAGTGGAAGGTCCCATCATACGACCTCCACGGAGCACAGCTCTACCAAACCACATTACGCCTAGGCCACAAGCCTCATCGGTAAATTACCCACAAAGGGTAACAGGATTGGCAACCATAAGCCAATTCATTATACAATAAACCATAAACGGAGACTTACTTAAAACAGATAAAATACAACAGGTGGCAGGTCAATCCATAAGACCTCCACAGAAACAAAAGTATTACCTCAATACCTAGAAAAGTTGTGTACACTTTAAAATCGCAAAGCAACCCACAAAGGGTACAGGTACCTACTACCCTGAGGTACTACAACACAAACATCCATATGAAGGGTACAAGTAGGTGGTAAACATCATACAGAACCACAACTTTACTGTGCCATCACTTAGGCACAACATTACAGGTGAAACCTTAACCAGCAAGTCATACAAGCCACAACCAGAGCCAGCAAAGCACGAGTCGGAAAGAACGACGCCACCATACGAGAACGAACTACTGACTGATCAGGCCAGTATCCAACCCGGACAACACAACACAAGAACAACCTCTCAGTCTCTCAGTCACGGATGAAAGGTCTAACTGCCGCTCCACGAGAACAAGTCAAACAACTGTGGAGACCAACCAACACCACACCTGCAGACACACAGCTGCAGGTCCATGCCTGGCACCTCTAGGGTCTCTGGCCAGAGCATCCTAAAGTGAGGCACTGGAAAACAAGACTAGCTGGGGATCAGTGACGTCTACTGGTGTCCGTACCCCCAACTACGAGCGTGCTACAAGCGACTGCACACCCACAAACACAAGTCGTTGCCCTACTGTCGTCTTTCCCTCAGCTGGACGTACAACTCAAACACAGGAGTGAGGGTGTCCAGGAAGACGACACAGACCTCGACGGTACACACAGTACCGGGACCAACCCCAAGCACAACAAGTACACGTGCCTGGCTCACAAAGAACCTGGGGTACCCGACTAGAGAGGCATTCCGGAATAGGCGCCGGACCACCACACTCGGCAAGCTCAAACCACGATATATACACAAACACTTTTTATTACCAATTACGGTACATATGTTAGGTATAGCTTGTTCCAGTCACCCTGTGACTTACAAGCTAACCTACACAATCACACACATAAACCATATTAATAATAACACCACGGCCTGTCATCGGTCACCTTGTGACCTCCACTGCCACTCTAATCACAGAACACGATAATCACGTAATAATCATACTTATACTTTACTAATTATCCATCTAGGATAACCTATAAAAGATCTTAAAGGATCAAGGCTTAGTTCAAACGTGAACCTCACCGCCACTATACCACAGACTAACCACAATAATTAAAATATAATAAACACAATGACGTACGATGTGCCATGCACACACAAACCACATGCACGGCATCCAAACCACGTAAACACCACACTAATTATATAAATAACACATTGGCCACGTAAAACCAGCCCACCTTGCGAGCAATACGCTTCATGAGCGTGACAAGTGCACTGGCTCCACCTGTCATTGCCATGCACAACAAATACCACTAACCGGATATTCAAAATACAGAAAGCATGCATAACGGGACCTCTCAGCTGAGGTCGCGACAAGGGGCAAGGTTGCCTTTAGAATGCGACGCCCCGACATGCCACGTTCAAACCATGAACGCGACGGATCAAGCTGTCGCGTTAACAACGCGACGCCCAGGGCTGTCGCCTTCGCAGGCGAAAACCCTAATCCGGGAGAAACTCCTCAGATCACCATTCCAGAACATTCAAACCACGATTAATTCAGGTTTTCCATGCTTTAATGGATACCCTAGCATGGTATCTACTATTCACAAAGCGGTAAACAAGCTAACCTGCAATTCACAATACAAATTGAGGTAGAACACCCTACCTTCGCGAAGAATGCGAAAACCGGAGATCCCTCGGCGTTTCCCCCGCTCCACACGACGTCCTCGCGGCGAGAACACGTCCCACGCACCTCCAGAACCTCGAGCCACCCGAAGGAACCTCGCAGCAGCTCCCCCTGGTCGAGCAGAGCTTCCCCTGCTCTGTTCAGCGAAAACCCCTTTAAAAACGCACAGCAGTTGGGAACGCGACGTAGCCCTACGTCGCGACCTGAACGCGACGTGGGAGGCCATCGCCTTCCCACTCCTGACGTCAGCAAGCCCTGCCCCGCGCGCGACACGTGGCGCGCATGCAGACATCAACCCAAACAGTGGCAACAGGAACGCGACCACTAGGGCTGTCGCGTTCAGAACGCGACGCACACCCCTGTCGCGTTCACAGGCAGAAACCTGTGAGCGCTTTAGGCCCAATCTGACGGCCCACCAAGCCTCACAATGCGTGTAACATCTGAAACATGCATTAATGGGCCACACATTGGCCACCAAACCCACTAAGCAGGGATCCACAAAGATCCGAAAAATGCGCGATGTTACACACAAGCCGATGCCCAGAAGGGTTAAAGGAATATATGTGTCTGAGGAAGACATATAAGAAATTGTACTATCACAAAAGCTACAAAATCCACTATATAGCATTATAATATGTACAACTCAGAGCAACTATAGAAAGGAAGAGTACATCATGTACGTGCACAAAGTACAACACTAGCAACAAACACTAGAATGACTTTGTTGCTCACCTCTCTGAGCCGATGAAGTCTCACCTAAAAAGGGAATGGAGTGAGTGAGCTTCAACTTAAGGCCCAATAGGGACACTAACCCCATTGGTAAAACAAGTACTCTACTAAGTGCAAGAAAAGTAAACACAACAAGCAGGTACTATAAAAAGGTACTCACAATGTACGGTAAACAACACGTCGGTATAGAAACCACGACGGCTACTCCAACACTGGAGGCATCGGTCACACGAGTAGCTCGCATGTACAAGAACACAACACCGCACACAACAGCCAACACACACACAGGCACAAGGAAGGACCAGCTAGGGCTTGTGGCTTGGCGCCTTGACACTATAGAGTCCTCAAACCTAGCCATGTTTGCATACTCAGATGCTCTCCCTCACGTTTGGTCCACGACCAACTTTCCCTTATGTCGGACTTTGGCGGTAATGGAGAAGGGGCCCCATGGCCATCGAATCAAAACCACCACAAGGGGTACACAATGGTAGAGACGCTCTCGACGTCTAGGCTCAACCGATGGAACAACTCAATGCTAGTCCTCTAGGCAAAGCTCATCCCAACACCGAGGAAGCACACAACACACCACATAAGTACAAAGTAAACACAAACAACACACACAAATGGAGACGCTCTCATCGTCTAGAACACTGTGTAAGGAGACAGACACTGTGTAGCAACCCAAAATTTAAAATATTATAAATAAGTTAAAACTCTAAAGGGATAAATTAAAACTCAATAAGTAAATGATTGATATGGGCTTTACTAATAGTTCATAATGGATTTAATGGGACAAAATAGGAGATAAAATAATATGAAAATAGAGAAATACTATCAAATTCTTAATGCTCATTATTCTATTATTCTAATGGGCAATATAAACTTAAATAAGTGTTATAACTATCTAATTTCGACTCTTAACACTACATTAACTCGGTACCCACAATATTTTAAGTATATTCTAACCCGAATATAGATAAGAAGGCTAGGAGATAGAGATTAACATGTAAATCTCGTAATTAGATGAAGTCATAGTTATATTAAAAAATAACAAGTCAATGTTTATAAATACAACCATAAGTCCTCTCACAGATGACTTTACTACGATCTGGAGCTCTCTTGGACGTGGAGAGGAGACCAAAGGAGGAGGATCTCATAGGGAGAAGGATCTCTAAGCAAATTATTGGAGGTTCTTCATTGTTTGTCGAGTTCTAGCCCTAAGGTGTTCAATTCGTCCAAAAGTAGGCAATCTCTTGAGAAAAACTAAATTAAACTCGTCTATAGGTTGTTCATGATCCCAAAATCAAAACCCCTCTATTTTCCCCAATTTATATCATTCCATCTATGTGTATTTATCATCTAAAGTGCAAGAACATGCATGTACCCGAACTTTTATATTTGCTCTCAAACTCTATTAAATCCATATCTACTTGACCATCTCATGATCTCTGCATCTTTAGAATCCAGTTAGTATTGTTTTAAAGCTTGTTTCACGAACTTTCATACTTTATATATTAAGATCCATGTGTTTTACTCTTTAAAGGTCGTTCCAAGTTCGCTGCAATGCGAACGCAGATGACACAAAGCCCACTTACTGAACGTGGTTATGCGATACACCGCGTTCAGAACACGTCTTGCAATGACGACGCGTTAACTTAATTAACATGTTGTACCCCCAAATCACCTTCTTAACGTGGCCCTTCACTAGACCGTGTTAAGACCGACAGTCCAGAAACCCTAATTTTTGTATGAACATGCTTTAATTTCATGGCTATATCCCTCGACAAGTCTTTGTTAATATTGTAACACAATAAATGGAACTAATAATAATGAACATGTAATTATCCTAATTAAAATAGTCTACTTGATCTTTCTAAACATGCTTTTATTTCATGGCAATGTGATATACTTGATACTCGTTGCTATAGCCATCATTCTATTATGCTATACTTGCTTGTACATGTTTACAACATGATACTATTGTGCTATCTATTACTTGACATTCACTATATGATACGACTCTCTATTCTTAGTTACTCTACTCTTTAATGCACTAATCACTTAAAGCATGCCTACCCAAGAGATATAAGATCTATTGGGCGTTATCGCTTATCAAGTGCTATCTGTGTCCATTCAGGTGAGTCCAGTGAAAATGACGATACACACGTGGACGGGGATGATCAATAGTGAACGAGTGTCCCTAATGAAGCTCTACCCTAGTATATTTTGGTCAATTTTACTTTCTGCAATGTAAGGTGTCAATGGGCCCTAAGTATTGGCTCTGAATTAGTGAATGTAATGGACGATGGAGATTGATTATGAATAAAAGTTAGTTGATTTATTTTACACAATTGTCTAATGATTTGATGTCTATTATTGCTCTATACTCGCTTGATTACATCTATATGTCTCGATATTCCGCATCAGGGCATGACAGTTTTGTGGTATCAGAGCCTATGATGGAATTAAGTTTAAGTGGTTCTAGGTTGGATTGTTGTAACTCGTGTCATACTATCATACTTTTGTGAGGATTGGGTAGAACCATGGTTAAGATATAATAGTCACTCACACATGCACGAACTTATTCTATGTAAGCATTCTAATACATAGCTTTATTTTGAAGAAACTCAAATACCCTAATGGCTACTGAACGTGCTTAGCTTAGAGACATGCAACAAACTATTCAAGACCTCACGTGTGCTATGTTGCAAGCCGCTCAAGGCAGTGGTAACCGTGAAGCAGGTAAACTACATCGTAATTTTTGGAGCATGAACCCACCCCGGTTCAGTGGCTCCACTAATCTCGTTGAAGCCGAACACTAGCTCAAGGAGATAGAGAGGATCTTCCGCATCCTGCAATGTGCAGCGAGAGATATGCCGTTGCTGGCCACATTCAATTGGAGAGAGATGCCCGTGCTTGGTGGGAATATGTGGAAGCGACTTGGGAGAATGAACAATTCACTTGAGACGAGTTCAAAGAACAGTTTAATGGGAAGTCTTCTCCGATCGAGCCCAAGAGAATAAGGTTGTGGAATTCGCCACCTTGAAGCAAAGGAACTTGGCAGTAGTTGAGTATGAATCTCAGTTGTCGCACTTAGCACGCTATGCCAATCATCTAGTCAACACCGAAAGGATGAAGGCAAGGAGGTTTCTCAATGTCCTCAAGCCTCAATGTATCACCCACCTTGCACCACTCAACATCCAAACATATGCCGAGATGGTAAAGAAAGCCCAATTTCTGAAGGATGCCACTGACCTTACTGAAGTGCTATCTATGTCCATTCAGGTGAGTTCAGTGAAGATGACGATACACACGTGGACGGGGGATGATCAATAGTGAACGAGTGTCCCTAATGAAGCTCTACCCTAGTGTCATAGTAGTATAGACTAGTATAATTGGGTCAATTTTACTTCCTTCAATGTAAGGTGTCAATGGGCCCTAAGTATTGGCTATGAATTAGTGAATGTAATGGACGATGGAGATTGATTATGAATAAAAGTTAGTTGATTTATTTTACACAATTGTCCAATGATTTGATGTCTATTATTGCTCTATACTCTCTTGATTACATCTACATGTCTTGATATTTCGCGTCAGGGCATGACAGTTTTGTGGTATCAGAGCCTATAATGGAATTAAGTTTAAGTGGTTCTAGGTTGGATTGTCGTAACTCGTGTCATACTACCATACTTTTTGTGAGGATTGGGTAGAACCATGGTTAAGATATAATAGTCACTCACACATGTATGAACTTATTCTATGTAAGCATTCTAATACATAGCTTTATTTTGAAGGAACTCAAATACCCTAATGGCTACTGAACGTGCTTAGCTTAGAGACATGCAACAAACTATTCAAGACCTCACGCGTGCTATGTTGCAAGCCACGCAAGGCAGTGGTAACCGTGAAGCAGGTAAACTACATCGTAATTTTCAGAGCATGAACCCACCCCGGTTCAGTGGCTCCACTAATCTCGTTGAAGCCAAACACTGGCTCAAGAAGATAGAGAGGATCTTCTGCATCATGCAATGTGCAGCGGGAGATATGTTGTTGCTAGCCACATTCAATTAGAGAGAGATGCCTGCGCTTGGTGGGAATATGTGGAAGCGACTCGAAATGAACAATTCACTTGAGACGAGTTCAAAGAACAGTTTAATGGAAAGTCTTCTCCGATCGAGTCCAAGAGAATAAGGTTGAGGAATTCGCCACCTTGAAGCAAAGGAACTTGGCAGTAGTTGAGTATGAATCTCAATTGTCGCACTTGGCACACTATGTCAATCATCTAGTCAACACTGAAAGGATGAAGGCAAGGAGGTTTCTCAATGTCCTCAAGCCTCAATGTATCACCCACCTCGCACCACTCGACATCCAAACATATGCCGAGATGGTAAAGAAAGCCCAATTTCTGAAGGATGCCACTGACCTTACTGATCACATCAAATGGAGGTTGGTCAAGAAAGAGCAAGCATCAGGCTCCTCTAGCACCAAGATATCCAACGGTAAGAAGCGGTCGTTCAGTATCATTGAAGGACACAACCAGTATAAGAAGCCAAGGAACAACACCCTATCTACTCCATCCAAGGGGAATTGCAAGCATTGCGACAAGCTTGATCACACTGTCGACGAATGTTATAGGAAGGTAGGAGCATGTCTGCATTGTGGAAGTTGTGAGCATCATATTCTCGATGCCCACTACGCAAGGAACATGAGAAGCGTCCAACTGGACCAAAGAAGCAAGGTCGTCTACAAGCCCTGCAAGAACCTGAAGCCACTGAGGAAGGTGGGGTAGTAGAAGGTACACTACAAGTATGCACTAGTTCAACATTTGTTTTATTCGATACTGGTACCACACATTCATTCATATCACAAAGTTTTGCTAGAACCCTATCCATAAAATCTGCATATATGGGTTCCGTGTACTGGGTCGTCACACCTCTCGGAGAGAGAGCAAAACTCAAACAATACTATCCCTCTGCCGATGTGATGATTGGGGAAACCAACATACCAATCGACTTGGTGTGTGTAACAATGGAAGGCTATGATGTCATACTGGGAGCCGATTGGCTATTAACGCACAGCGCAAGTGTCAACTGCAAGAAGGGAAGGGTTACCTTTAGTGAACACCCAAAACTCACCTTCACTGTCCATAGACATTGTAGACGTCTATCCCTAATCTCTACCCTACAATCCCACAAAAATGATAAGGAAAGGTTGTACATGTAACGTCGTAATCGTTTGGATCCGTGTTTAGTGGCTCTGGTGTGGTGCTCATGACCAATGTGGGGTCATTGAGCCTTGGTTGTGGCTTCCATGTGTGGTGTGGGTGTCGTGGGATGGAGATCCGAGCCCTAATAGCGCACATGTTTTCTAGTGAAGAAGGTGACGGGGTGTGTCGTCGCTTTTTGAACACGACGACTTCCTACGTCGCGATTCACCAATTGCCTTTTTCGCGGCGCGGCGCTATTGGCGGCGGTATGGTTTGTTGCGTTTAATGTGTTAAAAATGTGACATATGCCTCCGTCGCGATTTTGACTGTGTATTTATGGCTCTGTTTCGGCCCGACAGAGCAGAGGAGTTCTGTTCGGCGATGGGGGAGGTTGTTGCAGCGTCCCCTGGGCGATTTTGGCTTCCAGGTGGTCCGTGTGGCGCGGTTTCCATGCGAGGAAGGTGTTCAGAGCGTGGGTGCGCCGACGGTGTGGCGTTCTTCACATTTAGCGGGTTCTTCGAGTTGGTAAGGAGACTTCCTCTTTTGGTTTGTGTTATTTAAATGGTTTAAAGCTTTGCAAACATGATATGATACCATGTGATAGCTCAACTTTCATTTTATGAGATTATGTATGAGTCGTATGGTGTGTGCGGAGTGGTTTCTGGAGGAGGAAGAAGGGTTCAGCCGCTTGCCTAAGAAGGCGACAGATTGAACCGTCGCGTTTTGGTTTGGAGCACGACGCCTTGGGCTGTTGCGTTCATGTGTTATGATTGGGTTGAACTGACTGGTCTGGACGCGACCACTTGACTCGTCGCGTTCTTGTTGAACGCGTCGGTGTGGTCCATTGCGATTTTGTGTACAATTTAGTGCGATCTTTGTCGCGACGTATCATCCCGTCACGATTTGCACTTTGACTGTTAGTGTTTGACCGTTTGACTTGAAGGCAACATATCGGGTCGTCAGCTAGTCCTGTTTTTCAGTGCCTCACTTTAGAGAGCTCAGGCCAGAGTCTCTAAAGGTGTTAGGCATGGGCCTACAGTTGTGTGGTCTGCATGTGTGATGTTGGTTGGTCTCCACTGTTCTTTGACTTTACTTTGTGGTTGTGGAGCAGTAGTTGGACCTTTCATTCATGACTGCGAGACTAAGAGGTGGTTCTTGTGCTGTGTTGTCCTGGTTGGATACTGGCGTCATGAATCAGTAGTCCATTCCCGTGTGTTGGCATCATTCTTTCCGACTCGTACTTTGTTAGTGGTTGTAGCTTGTAATTGGTGACTCACCGGTTGCGGTTTGTGCTTGTTCGTTGTGTGCCGTACTGGTGGCACAGTAGCACTTGTGGTTCTGTGGTGGTACCTCATGGTGGTAGATACTTGTACCCTTCATGGGTAACCATTTGTCGTGGTACACCGTGTACCAACCTTTCCAGGTGTTGAGGTGGAGCTGTGCTCCATGGAGGTCGTGTTGTAGGACCTTCCACTTGTTGTGTTGTACCCTTTTCAGGGTAGTTTTCTGGGATGTTGGTTGTTTTAGGGTATAATGGACTAGCTCCTTGTTGGCAGTCGTGTTACTCTAGTGTTCATGGTTCGCCTGTAAGGCTTGTGGCCTAGGAATTATTGTGGTTGTTGTGGACTGGTGTTTCTGTACTAGTCATGTTGGTTTCTTTGGATTCTGTTGAATGTTTTAGATAGTGTGTTTTATTTAATTATAGTTTAATTATGTGTAATGCGATTATGTTGTGGTTTGGCTATCGGTGTGGCCAGTGAGACCCTGATGGTTAAGGTCTCCTCAATTCCTAGTTGTTGTTTTTGGGAGGTCCCTGCTGAGCCTGTGACTTGTTGAGGCTCACTCCCTTACAGTCCTTTTCAAGTGTTAGCCGTGTGTTTGGCTTGCAGCGGCATCGTGGCAGACTTGTACCACCAGTAGTTGAGCCGTAGTTGTTGTTGTGTGAGCTTGTGCTCCCTCAAGGTATGCCCTAGGTAGTTGTATTTTTCTCTTGGACACGTAATTATGTGTTGGGACAATATAAATAGTGGAAATGAGTATAAATACTTGTACTTTCTTATAGTTTATACTCTTATGGTTGTCTTTTATATTCTTACTGAACACTTGTGCGAGTTATCCCTTGCAAGACTTCGGTCCGATCGCGGGAGATGGACTTGGATATGGAGCCTTATTGGGCATAAATACTCAGGGTTGCTACAGTTGGTATCAGAGCATGGTCCAGTTAAAATATAAAAATACTTTAAGGTTACAATGTCCCAAGACATGATTTAATGTCCATTGCTGGTAGTAAGTCTGCGGTTTTGTACGATTTTTAGTGTAATTTTCACGTGAGTTTTAACTTGTGTATTGTGTACATATGTTTGTCAGCTCGTTAATTGCTAGTGGTGGCGGAGAAATGGTGTGGTTGGTAATGGTATAGTCTGTTGAGTTATGCTAGTAAGTTGGATTGTTGCAGAAATATATGATTGTATAAAGGTTTCCGGTCATGAAAATTTGAGGGAATTGATAAGTTCAGTTCTGATATTCAGTAAATATAGAGTTATGTTCTGAGAAGGATATGATTCAGGGTGATGAATGTGTTTTAGCAAAGTAGAGAATTAGCAGAGATAGGTATAGGTAATGGTTGTGAATACGTGTAAGAGGAAATAATTGTAGAGGTAAATTGTGTAATAGAGTTACAGCGGGAACAATGTTGTAGTGTGGAATAATGTGTATTAAAGATTGTTAGATAAAAGGATTGTGTAGCACCCCATAAATTCAGTAATTTAAAAATTAAAAATAAATTGAAAATGATAAATTCAATATTATTGAAATAGTAAAAATATAGGTGTCATTATCATACGTACAAAAGCACATTAGAAAATTTTGTAAAAATAATAGTTCAACTCTAAATAATATTCTCAAATGACCTACGAAGAAATCCGTACAAAGAAAAATCCGATTGGCCAATATTAAGGTGTTTTCTAACTTATTATCGTAATTAATGAATAAGTCAGAGAACCCATTAACACATATACATAAATTATTCAAATATTTAAATAAAATTATGGGTAGACTCCGAACAATGTGTGTTGATAGACCATCATGAGATTTGGACCAATGGACAACTTTTGCCCATGAATAAATTCAAGTAAGAAAATACCTCAAAATTCGTAGCTCCAATTGGGCATAAATTAGAAAGGGTAATTAGGATAAAATAAAAATAATTCGACTTCCATACTAACCCAAATTCACGCCTAACCATACTAGGAGGTTTCCTAATAGCCCTCACACTCCAATGGGGATGAGATTCCTCAATATAGGAAATAATCAACTCAAATTCGGAGCTCCCTCTTTCCTAGTTACATTAGGACTCCAAATAGTCATAAATCTATAAATACTCTCCCTAAACTCCTTAGGGATGAGTTCACCATATGTTGGGGCCGTGAGGAGGCTAGCAAGGGCACCAAAGGAGAAGGAATTTGTCCCCAACCCAAAGCTTCTTCCTCAACTCGTGCTCTGTACAACCTGTGTAGAAGACTTCCCTTAGGAGCAATCAAAGGTAGGTGACCTCGGGCTCAAACTTAACATATCATATACCATATGAAATATCTTCAAGTCTACTTTCATTTGCCTCTATTTTACCCAATTTTCATTTTCTATGTTAAGAGTATTAAGCGTTTTCCCATCGTCGCACAATTTTAGGGATTTTCTTATTAACCTTATGATTCATGCATCCCTAGGTCAAATTAGGTGAAATCAAAGTGGAAAGGTTCTTCCTCTTCAAGTTTCCAACAAGTTTCATGTTGAGCATTGCATCTAAAAACCCATAGAACTTTGAGTTTTGAGCCAAAACACGAGATCGCGCAACCTAGTCCGGGATCTGTTTGCCTGTTTAAATCGCGACCAATCCGGTGGTCGCGATTCAATGACTTAAATCGCGACGACTGTGACCGTCGCGAATTTGACATGTTTTTGATGATTTCCAATTGACCAATCATGATTTATAGGTTTACCCTAATGTAACGCCCCGAAAATTTAAAGTGTTAGGAAAATATGAATAATGTAGTTATTATACATTATTATCGTCATTAAATTAAAATAATGAGAATTTGAGTTTAATTAGTGGTAACGTACGTTACCCCAGTGTCGTATGCAGAGGTGCGCGTTCCCACAAGGCGACACCGGAAAACGACAACAAAATAAAAATATGAGAACACACCATAATTTTCAGAAAAATGTGGAGATCTCAGAAATATAAATATCCGATTTTTTCGGCGTACGGACTTCAAGGATAAGCCGACTTGACTATTTTTCGGGTGATTTTTCACCCAGTGTAAAATAAAATCTAAAAATTAAACTAAAATCAACATAATTTGTAAACTCATCACATTGACCTATGGTTGAAATTTTATTGCAGATGGACACCATTTGAACATGTTTACATAAGGTTTAAAGGGCCAGCTGATTTAAGGATCAATTACGGTAAAGCATTTTCTGGAATTTCTTGGGTGCCTGCGTGTAAGGCCCTGGTAAAGCCAGCACACTAAATGTGAGGGTAACACATGGTTATATGAGGTGTTAGGCTAAGATGGGTGCATGTAAAATGTGTCCCCAGTAAAACCCAAGAGGTTTTACTGCGGACACCTACATGGTCGTGTGTCCGGCATGCAAGGGAAGGAAGGGCTTATAAAAGCCTCCCCTCACCTTTATGGGAACTTTCCTTCTCTTCCACTGTCGTTGCACTTGCTAGCATCAAGTTGTGAGTGCTGCCTTAGCTCTGGTTGCTGAGGAGAAAGTGTTGCTGTAAGAGAGCTACTGCTTCTACTGTTCCTGGTGAAGGTGCTACAAGCTGTAGCTGAGGGAAGCTGTTGTGTTGCACCTTGGCATCCTCACCCATCCTCCAGTTGTGAGTTCATCAAGGAAAGACTCCTCAAGCTAGGTAGGATCCATCTCCTATTCTCTTCTTCTTCCTTCCACATCTCAGCCTTGAATCATTGGTGTGAAGTAATCTATCACCAAGAGTATGTTATTTCCAGATTCGGAAGATAGTTCCATGATAGGAATTGAATCTTTTATCATGTTTAAATTAGTGTTTAGTCATGGGATGCAATACATCACTTCTTTTCCCATCTCAACCTGTTTTAATTTGAAGCCATGTTTTAGGATTCACTTCCTTCTTCCTCATTCTTGTCTTCTTTCCAAACTAGATATGTTCCTGTTAAATATTAACTTCCCCGGTTCTTTTTCTGGTAACTGTAGATTTTTACATTAGAAGAGAAGAAGAGTCTGGTTCTACTCCATGTGGGAAACTCTTTCTTCTTCTTCCATCCTTAGTTCTAGAGTCTTATTTTGAAGTCACAAACATCTTTAGTGCAGTGAGTTTGTTCTCTGTTTAAATGTGTATATCTTCAAGTTTCAGATTTGAATCCTTAAGTACTTCTGGAATTGAGTATCCATATTGTAGGATTTTCTCTATTCTCTTTCCTTCTTTGTTAGAATCCCCAGGTATGAGTGTATACTATATCCACATCTTGATTTGTGTTCTGAAAATATCAATAGGTTTGCTCTTCTTTCCATTGTGTTCATGCTTTAACTAATGCTCATGTTTTGACCAAAATATACTTGTGAAGAAATTCTTGTTAGATGCAAGGAAAAATCTCTTAGAATGGTTGTATATACTTTAATCTTCATTTCATAAGTTTTCCATACCATCCATGTTGTAGAAATCTTCTTCTTTCTCTTCTTCATTTGGTCTGACTGTTTGCTGGAAACCAGAACTAATGTCGACACACCCCTGGACTGTGTCGACACCACAGCCTACTTTGTTCTGACTGTTTGCTGGAAACCAGAACTAGTGTCGACACACCCCTGGACTGTGTCTACACCACAGCCTTCTTTGTTTTGACTGTTTGCTGGAAACCAGAACTAGTGTCGACACCACAGCCTCCTTTGTTCTGACTGTTTGCTGGAAACCAGAACTAGTGTCGACACACCCCTGGACTGTGTAGACACCACATACTCCTTTTCTATTCACTACCTTCTGGAAACAGTGGCAGTGTTGACACCATAGTGAACTGTGTTGACACCACAGTGACTTGTGTTGACACAAGAGTAACTAGTCTGTCCAGTAGTGTCAACCTATCTTCAACATCACATGTACCATTGTGAGGGATTATTCTTTTGTCATCCATAGCTAGCTATGGATCGTTCTTAAACACCCCAAGTTTGATTGTTCCTTCATAGCTACAACCTTTTAGAATTGTTGGTACTAATCTTTAAACCTTTGTTTCACGTGAAATCTTGAATACTTGTGTACCCCAATTGAACCATTACAAGAGTGAGTGTGTTATGATGACAAGTGTGAGTCTTTGGACTCGTTTGAGAAATATGCCTGGCAAATAAAGGGCTGGTTCAGTCCTGGGGGGAGCGCCCGAATTTATCAGTGGCCGCGCGGGGGTGATGAGGACATCTTGGATGTTGGCATACATCAATTCGTGTATGATTAGTCATCACATCATGCTTGTGTGTGTGAAAATGTGTCTGATTCTGAATTCAAGAATCATCATGAGTTATTGATCTTGCTTCTAAACTTTTCTTGTTCATCACGTGTTATCGAATTGTCTTGTTTGTTTATTATCTTGATCACTCAGTGCTAGCAATCTATTCTTGTTCTTGCCTTGAGTATATGCATCTAAATCCTTTTGAATTAAGGAGTTGAATCCTATTGGGCTAGTTAGCTCATTCAATTTACTGTTTTCAGGTGAACAAGATGAAGATGTTGCTTAAGGGGACTTGAGTGCTGAGAGGACCACCTTATGCCAAGAAGTGCAGTCATCTTTTATTTTTCTTTGTAGATAGAAATGAGAATGTAATAAGTTTACAGTTTACTTTTGATTGTTCCCTATTTAGACTACAATGAGGGTTATCATGTAATAAGCTTCCGCTAAACTAGTTGTTTATATACAAATATTTATGTTAGATCTTATATTAATATCTGTCATATTCAGTAAATGTAATGTTACTAGGACGTGACAGATAAATTGGTATCAGAGCATTAGTTCGATAAACCTAGGGATAACCAGTGAGTTGGGGTAGAAACATGGGATTCGTTAGCATAATATTTGTAACTATGTAAATGTTTAACTTGATATTTGTTTCAGTATGGACATGAATGCCCAAGAAAGGATGGTAGCAGCATTAGAAATGCTACGCTAAGACATTGAGCTATATGCCCAAGCCCAGCAGGAAGCTCATATGCAAATTAAGGAAGAAGTGCTTAATTTGATTGCGGGTGCTTTGTTTGCCGGCAATCCTGGTGCTTCCCTTGAGGTCATGACTCAAGTTATGTGTAGGTTGGACAATCTAAGGCTGGGGCAAGACATGTTGCTCCATCAGTTTGAGGGTGATTGGGAAGCATTGACGGATGCGGCAAGGGATTTACACCACGAAGCCGGAGAAGCACAGCAGCCACCACCTGCAGAGTCTGTTATAGACCTGACTCAGAACTAGAAAGGACTTAGGCAACTTGTCCTTCTTTTTGTAAACCTCTCCTTTTGTTTAAATGCTGAATGTATATATAACTTCCATGTGAAGGGGAAGTGAGAGGTTAGTGAAGATATGTTTTGTAATATGGAAAAGTTGGAAGGAGGAGATGGCAGTGACTTAGATGACTGGTTTATGATAGTATGTTTTGATGTAATTATTTGACTATGAATAGAAATGGTGTGTTATATGGATTTGAAATGTATATGATGAATGCAAGTTTGGGTGGATTGTGGAATTAATGTATGTCCTATTGAATGTTTCAGATATATTCCCATTTAATTATGGAAGGAAGTGACGCCAATTGGAGGAAAATGGAAAGTTCGATGCATGACTTGACCCGAGTGATGAGGACTGTAGCTAAGAATAACAGCCATAATGGAACAAGTCTATTCAGGGATTTTCGAAGTTTAGATCCTCCAAGATTTGCAGGAAGTACAGACCCGGACGAGGCCGAAAATTGGCTAAAGGACATTGAAAGGATATTTGGAGTGATTAAATGCACCGAGGAAGAGAAAATCCGGTTGGTGATGTTTCAGTTGGAACGGGATGCTAGAGCGTGGTGGGACACAGTAACATCCACATTGGAGGATCCAACTCAAGTTAGTTGGGATGAATTTGTAGAGTTATTCAATGACCAATATTTCTCTGAGGTAGTTCAGGAAAAGAAAGCAAATGAGTTTGCTAATCTGAAACAACTAAGAATGTCGGTGTCCGAATATATATGAGGCCCAATTTGCTCGATTGTCCAAGTATGCTCCACATCTCATAGCCACGGATAAGTTAAAAGCCAAGAGGTTCATGAATGGACTACGCCCTATCTATATTATGCAGTTAACTTCACATTTGATTACTACGTATTCGGATATGGTCAAAAGAGCTTTGGCTTTGGAAGCTGCAAATGATATGGTGGATAAAATTAAAGGAAGGTTGGGAGAAGGATCTTCGGATCGGAAGAGAAAGTTTGAGCCGGGAAATGTCCAAAAAATTCAGCAATCTGGAAAGAAGATAGGGAAGGCTCCAAGTGGGAGCAAGGATGTATGCAAGCACTGTCACATTAGTGGACACAAGGCGGAAAATTGTTGGCGTAGGTTGGGTGCATGTCTCAAGTGTGGGAGTACTCAGCATCGAATTCCAGATTGTCCGATGATCAAGAATACGCTAGCCAAACCAAATCCCCAAGCAAAACAATCAAATCAAGGGAGAAGACAAGCTATTCAGGAGGTAGAACTTGAATCCCCGCAAGAAGGCGGACTGATTGAAGGTACACTAATAATAAACTCAAAATCTGCACATGTATTATTTGATTCAGGAGCTACGCACTCCTTTATTAGTTATGATTTTGCTAAATCTATGGAAATACAATCAGTCCCATTGTCTACACAATTGGAAGTGGCAACTCCTTTGAGTGAAGGTAATAAGCTTAAGGAGTATTACCCTGATAGTCAGATCTTACTTAAAGGACATAATTTACCTGGTGATTTGATATGTTTAAAAATGTGGGATTATGATGTAATCCTTGGAGTGGATTGGTTATCTAAATATCATGCCAATTTAGATTGCCAATTAAAGCAGATCACTTTTCCAGGAAAGGAAATTTGTTCTACAACTTTTGATGAACCCCATACCAGAAGAATACCAATAATTTCAGCAGTTAAGGCTTGTAAGCTAGTACTGAAAGGTTGTCAATGATACTTGGCTTCTGTAACGATATTAAATCAAGATATCACCGGATTGGGAGATATTCCAGTGGTAAGGGAATTTCTTGATGTTTTTCCTGAAGAGTTACCTGGCATACCACCTAATAGAGAGGTGATTTTTTCGATTGAATCGGTACCAGGAGCTACACCCACCTCAAGAACACCATATAGGATGTCAATAGAAGAGTTGAAAGAGCTGAAAAGACAGTTGTTGGAATTGATAAAAAAAGTATTTATTAGACCTAGTACCTCACCCTGGGGTGCTCTAGTGTTATTTGTGAAGAAAAAAGATGGGTCTATGCGATTATGTATAGATTACTGACAGCTAAACCAATTGACTATAAAGAATAAATACCCACTTCCAAGAATTGATGACATATTTGATCAATTGTCTGGAGCTCAATGTTTCTCCAAAATTGATTTAAGATCTGGTTATCATCAACTCAGGATTCAAGAGCAAGATATCCACAAAATAGCTTTCCGAACAAGATACGGCACTACGAATTTGTAGTGATGCCCTTTGGATTAACTAATGCACCTGCTGCATTTATGCGACTGATGAATGACGTGTTTCGAACTTATTTGGATCAATTTGTGGTTGTGTTTATTGATGATATATTGATTTACTCCAAGAGCATAGAAGAACATGAGACACATTTACGGATTACTTTACAACTATTACGAGATCATAAACTATATGCAAAGTTTAGTAAATGTGAATTTTGGATGAAGCAAGTGATGTTTTTGGGTCACATTATTTCAAAAGAAGGATTGTCTGTGGACTCTTCAAAGATTGAGACCATACAAAAATAGGAGCAACCAAAGAACCTCATTGAGGTTAGAAGTTTTCTGGGTATGGCTAGTTATTACCGGTGATTTCTCTAGAATTGCCTCGCCTCTCACACAACTGACCAGAAAAGGAACTACATTTGTATGGAGTGAGAGTTGCGAGCAAGCATTTCAATTATTGAAGGAATGTCTATCATCGGCACCAATTCTAGCTTTGCCGGTAGAGGGAAAATTATTTGAGGTTTATATCGATGCTTCTAACATTGGACTGGGTTGTGTATTAATGCAAGATAGAAGAGTTATTGCCTACGCATCAAGACAATTGAAGATTCACGAGAAGAACTACCCAGTACATGATTTAAAATTGGCTGCTGTAGTCTTTGCTCTTATGCTTTGGAGACACTACCTATATGACAATCATTTTATAGTGTACTCCGATCATAAGAGTCTCAAATATTTGTTTTCACAAAAGGAGTTGAACATGAGACAAAGAAGGTGGATGGAGTATATTAAAGATTATGATTTCAAATTTGAATACCATCTAGGGAAAGGAAATACTGTGGCAGATGCACTTAGCAGAAATCCTATAACAAAGGTGTTTCAATTACAAGTAAAGAAATGGAAATTGTTAGAGGAGTTTTCCTCATTAAGCTTGAAGGTTGAATCACAAGAAGGAAAAATTATAATTGATAACTTGACAGTTCAATCAGATTTGATAAAATAAATTGGAGAACAACATGATAATGATCCTATATTGACAGAGATCCGAGAAAAGTTAACTTTCAAACCCGACTTTAACGAGGATATTCATGGGAATCTTCGATTCCGAGACAGGATATGTGTACTCGATAATTCTGAAATCAAGAAGCAAATTTTAGAAGAAGCTCATCGTTCATGTTACACCATTCATCCTGGAGATGTCAATATGTATCAAGATTTAAAGAAGCATTTCTGGTGGTGCAATATGAAGAAAGACATTGTGGATTTCATAGCAAGATGCCTTGCATGTCAGAAAGTTAAAGCTGAGCATCAAAAACCGGCAGGAAAATTAAAACCACTCGAAGTGCCAGAGTGGAAATGGGACAGTATCGGTATGGATTTTATTGTGGGATTACCTAGGACACGAAGTGGATTCGATGCCATATGGGTAATCATTGACCGACTTACTAAGTCAGCTCACTTCTTAGCAATCAAGACAAGGTGGTCTGTTAGTGTCCTGGCAGCATTATATATGAAAGAAATTGTCCAATTACACGGAATTTCGAAAGACATAGTGTCTGACAGGGATGCAAGATTCACCTCACATTTCTGGAAAGAACTACAAGATGCATTGGGGACTAAATTAAAGTTTAGCACAACATTTCATCCTCAGACTGACGGACAAACAGAACGAGTAAATCAAGTTATCGAAGATATGTGCCGTGCTTGTATATTGGAGTTTGGAAATGACTGGAACACTCATTTAGCAATTATGGAATTTGCATATAATAATAGTTACCAGTCTACCATTCAAATGACACCATTTGAAGCCTTATACGGTCGTCAGTGTAGATCACCACTGTGTTGGGTGGAACTAAAAGAATCCCATATTCTTGGACCTGAAATGATTCAAGAAACCACAGAAATTATCAAATTAGTGCAAGACAGAATGAAAGCTGCTCAAAATCGACAGAAAAGCTATGCTGATCGTCGAAGAAGGGAATTGGAGTTTCAGCAAGGAGAGCATGTATTCCTTAAAGTATCTCCTCAATGCGGAATTAGAAGATTTGGAATCAAGGGAAAATTGAGTCCAAGGTACATTGGACCATTTGAAATATTGAAAAGAATTGGAGAAATGACGTATCAATTGACACTTCCACCACATTTATCTAATGTATATGATATTTTTCACGTGTCAATGCTGAGAAAATATGTTTATGACCCGGAGCACATCATTGGATATCAAGATCTGGAGATACAATAAAATTTAGCATATGAAGAAAGACCTGTACAGATCCTTGATCGAAAAATAAAATAACTTCAAAACAAGGAAGTTTCTCTGTTAAAGATCCAATGGAGTAAACGTGGACAAGAAGAGGCAACGTGGGAACTAGAAGACGCCATCAAGAGTAAATATCTGGAATTGTTTACAGGTCAGTAACTGTACCCTTGTGATATTAAATTTGGAGGACCAAATTTCTTTTAGTGGGGGAGAGTTGTAACGCCCCCGAAAATTTAAAGTGTTATAAAAATATGAATAATGTGGTTATTATATATTATTATCGTCATTAAATTGAAATAATGAGAATTTGAGTTTAATTAGTGGTAACGTACGTTACCCCAGTGTCGTACGCAGAGGTGTGCGTTCTCACAAGGCGACACCGGAAAACGACAACAAAATAAAAATCTGAGAACACCATAATTTCCAGAAAAATGTGGAGATCTCAGAAATATAAATATCCGAATTTTTCGACGTACGGACTTCAAGGATGAATAGCGTGTACCAGTTGTATCTCGACAAGTTTGTGGTCGTCTTTGTAGATGACATCCTCATTTATTCAAAGACCAAATAAGAGCATGAAGATCACTTGAATATAACTTTACAGATCTTGTGCAACAATAAGCTTTATGCTAAAATAAACAAGTGCGAGCTCTGGCTCGAAGAAGTCTCCTTTTTCTGGGCCATGTTATCACTAAAGATGGCATAGCTGGTGACCCCTTCAAAGTTGAAGCTATGCTCAAATGGGAGAGACCAACCAATGTCACCGAAATCATAAATTTTTATGACTGGATGGAGACTACAAACGGTTCATAAAGGACTTCTCCAAATTTGTTGTACCTTTCACTCACCTCACAAGAAAGGAGAATTCATATGTATGGACCAACGAGTGCGAAAAGAGCTTCCAAGCATTGAACGAATGTCTAACAATTGCCTTTGTCCTTGCCTTGCCCACTGAGAGGGGAGGATTCTCAGTTTATATCTATGCCTCGGGGATTGGTTTAGGCTGTGTACTCATGCAACAGGATAAAGTCATCACTTATGCTTCAAGACAGCTGAAGACTCATGAGGTCAACTATCCTGTGCATGATTTAGAGTTGGTTGTTGTGGTCTTTGCACTCAAGATCTGGAGACACTATTTTATACGGTGAGCAATTCATTGTCTACTCCGATCAAGAGTTTGAAGTATCTATTCTCTCAAAAGGAGCTCAATATGAGACAAATGAGATGACTTGAATATCTAAAAGACTTTAACTTCAACATCCAGTACCATCTTGACAAAGGCAATGATGTGGCTGACGCACTTAGCATAAATCCTATATCATCCCTATCTAGTCTAATGCTTGGAAAATAGTGATTTCTATAACAATTCGCAATATTAGACTTTAATATACAAGAGAGGGATGATCGTGTCATGGTAGCCAACATCAAGATACAATCGGACTTGCTCGAGGAGATTAAAGCTCAACATGACAATGATCCATTATTGGTGAGAATCAAGGAGACATTAGAAGAGAGACCTGATTTATCTATGATTGAGGATGGAAGATTATTATTCCAAAGAAAGACATGTGTGCCAGCTCATGAGGAACTTAAAAGGAAGTTGATGGAAGAAGTGCACAAAAGTAAATGCACTATTCACCCATGTGCTACCAAGATGTACCAAGACATGAAAAGGACATATTGGTGGGCAAACATGAAACGAGAAGTAGTTGAATTCGTTGCCCACCATCTTACTTGTCAACCAATGAAGGTAGAACACTTGCGCCCTATAGGTGTACTAAGACTTCTAGAGATACCAGAATGGAAGTGGGAAAGTGTTGGTTTGAACTTCATCATGGGTTTGCCCAAGACTCATGGTGAACTTGATGCTATCTGGGTGGTTGTAGACCGACTGACAAAGTCCGCACATTTCTTACCAATCAAAAGCCAGTGGACTGTGAACGTGTTAGCCACTCTTTATGTTAAGGAGATAGTGAAACTGCATGGAGTTCTATCATCCATAGTCTCTGATCGTGACCCAAGATTCACCTCTCATTTTTTGAAGGGACTGCAATCTGCTATGGGTACTAAACTCAACTTTAGCACTACTTTCCACCAACAAATAGACGGACATACTGAGAGGAAAAATCAAATTATAGAAGACATGTTTAAGAGCTTGTACTATTGATTTTAAAGGCTATTGAAATGAAAACTTATCACTCATAGAATTTGCTAACAACAATAGCTATCAGACAATCATAAAATATGGCACCGTTTGAAGCATTATATGGCAGAAGCTGCAGATCACCTGCTTCTTGGGATGAAGTTGGCAAGAAGCTATGGGTAGGTCCAGACTTGGTACAAACCACAACTTAAGACATTCAAGTCATTAGAGACCATCTCAAGATTTCTCAATCTACGCAAAAGAGATATACATGCAAAAGAAGAAGAGATTTAGAGTTCCAAGTAGGAGATCATGTGCTTCTGAAAGTATCCCCTACTTGTGGAATTCAAAGATTTGGATTCAAAAGGAAGTTAAGTTCAAGATTCATCGATCCTTTCGAAATACTTGAAAGGGTTGGTGAAGTTTCATATAGATTGACATTACCACCACATCTATTCTACATGCACAACGTCTTTCGTGTATCAATGCTAAGGAAGTACGTGTACGATCCAACTCATATTATACGCCATGAAGACTTGGTACTGCATAACGACCTGACACATGATGAAAAACCGATCAAGATCTTAGATCAGAAAGTGCAAAAGCTCAAGAACAGACCCATACCAATGGTAAAAGTCCAATGGAACCGTCGTGGTGTAGAAGAAGCTACGTGGGAATTTGAAGCAATAATAAGAAGAAATCATCCCGAAATCTTTGGTAAGAACACTTTCCCTATGATACCACATTAATTTGGAGGACCAAATTCTTTATAAGAGGGGGAGGATGTAACAACCCAAAATTTCAAATTTTTATAAATAAGTTAAAACTTTAAAGGGATAAATTAAAACCCAATAAGTAAAAGAATGATATGGACTTTACTAATAGTCCATAATGGATTTAATGAACCAAAATAGGATATATATAATAGTAAAATAGATAAATACTATTAATTCATAATGCCCATTATTCTATTATTTTAATGGGTAATATAAACTTAAATAAGTGTTATAATGATATAATTTTGAATCCTAACACTACCTTAACTTGGCACCCATGAAATTTTATGTCCATCCTAACCTAAATATAGATAGGAAGGTTAGGAGATAGAGATTAACACGAAAATCTCACAATTAGATGAAGTTAGAGTTGTATTAGGAAATAACGAGTCAATATCTATAAATACAACCCTAAATCCCCTCATGGCCGACTTTACTACGATCTGGAGCTATCTTGGATGAGGAGAGGAGGCCAAAAAAGGAGGATCTTGTGGGGAGAAGAATTTCTAAGCAAATTATTGGAGGTTCTTCACTGTTCTTCGAGTTCTACCTCTAAGGTGTTCAATTCGTCCAACGATAGGCAATCTCTCGAACAAAACTAAATGAAACTCGTCTATAGGTTGTTCATGATCCCAGAATCAAAACCCCTCTCTTTTCCCCAAATTATATCATGCCATCTTCATGTATTTCTCATTTAAAATGCAAGAACATGTATGTACCCGAACCTCTATCTTTGATATCAAACTCTATTAAATCCATGTCTACTTGAACATTTCATGATATCTGCTTGTTTAGAATCCAGTTAGCATTGTTTTAAAATTTGTTTCATGAATTTTCATACTTTATATACCGAGATCCATGTGTCTTACTCTTTAAAGGTCATTTCGGGTTCACTGTAATGCAAACGCGAACGACACATAGCCCGTTTCCTGAGCGTGGTCATACGATACACCGCGTTTAGAATGCTTCTTACACCAGCAACATGTTAACTTAGATTAACGCACCATACCCTCAGACCGCCTTCTTAATGCGGCCCTTCACCAGACCGCATTAAGACTGATAATTCAGAAACCCTAATTTTCGTATGAACAAGCTTAATTTCATGGCTATATCTCTTGACAAGTCTATGTTAATACTGTAACACGATAAATGGAACTAATAATGATGAACATGTAATTATCCTAATTAAAGTAATCTACTTGATATTTCTCAACACTATGATTTCTTCATCGTAAACACACACTTTTACACCTTTCAGGCTTGAAATCATCATAAGATATCTCATAATGTATGTAGTAAATTATTAAACTTTTACACTTAAGTCCCTATTAAATAAAGGACTTATTTTCATTTTCTATTGATATTTTGGAACATCGTTATCGCTGCCCCGCTGTTCTAAAAGTCCTTTAGAACACCAAGCAAAATGTTTCAACACTCTTCTTGACAATGTTAGAACCCTCCATCGAATATTCTTCCTATTGGACTGTAACTCATTCGCCAAGGCCTCCGTAAGTCTTCGTGAGCCTGAAATTTCTCTAAGACGCTAAGCAAGTTGTACCATAAATACCTATACACCCTAAGGGACCATGCATGACCTATATTGCATGATCCAAGTAGCCAGAATGTCTTCTTTATGAATGTGCCCGCCCCTGCTGACTGCGTTCTTAACGCGTCAGTTAGGAGGACCATATCTCTTCTTGCTAACGCGCCCGACCCCCCAACCGCATTCTGGTCACATCTGGGTGGTAGACTGCATTCTCTGCCAGACTGCTAGAACTTGAGTGTTCTGTCTACAATGGTTACCATCGATGTTTTAAGTGGTGTTTTAAGTGCATGACATATTGTATGTTTCTGGACAGTGCAGAAACTCTCATCTAAGTACTCTCTCTCTCATCATAATATCTTTCTTTCATGCTATTCTTATATATTCATCTACTATCTTGTCTATTATTGGTACTCTATATGACCATGGTTTAAAGATAATAATGAGTAATACTTGACAATATAAAGGGCCCGATCTGATCTTGGGAGGTGTGCCCAAAAGTGCTATTTGCCTGTGGGAGTTAAATGCCCAGAGTGTTTGTAACGACCCAAGATCCGCATTACCAGTAACCAACCAGTAATCCGAATCCTGACTCGCTAACCCACGAGCCGAAACTCGAAAGGGTAAGAAAAGAAGTGTCTGAGGAGAACATATAAACAAATGTACACATCACAATTTAAAACATCTCAAATTGCATAACTCAGAGACAACATTAAAGTAAGAGTACAGTAAGAACAGGAGTAAAGTACTACTTACAACAGCAAGACGAGACCAACCACAGAGAGACACAGCTCCTCGAACCTCGAAAGCCGACCACGAACCACCTGAGGGGAAGGGAGTGAGTCTCACGAAAAGAGACCCAGTAGGGCAACTAACCCCTACCGGTAACAGAGCTACTAAACAGTGCTAAACAGAAAGCAACTGTAAGTAAACGCGCACACTCTGTCAACACACACTCAGAATCGGTAACGTAGTGCGCAACTCCCTCAAGACCGCACTGAGAGAAACAGGAACCTCGCCGGCTCGACAACATTACAAGCACAGCACACACACAAGCTCACACACAAGAGCTCACACAGCACTCACAAAGTAGGACTTAACCAGGGTCTGCTGTTCAGCGTCCTGAAACCACAGAGTCTCGCAACCCTAGTCACGTGTGCACACTACAGACGCTCTCTCTCACGTCTGGTCCACGACCGGTTTTTCCCCCTACGCCCGACCTAGCGGTAGAGAAGGGGCTCCACGGAGACCGGCTCAAAACCACCACAAGGAGTACGCACAGGACAGAGTCGCACTCGGCGTCCTGGCTCACTAGCGGAGGACAACCACACGCTAGTCATCTAGACGGAGTCGCACCCACGTCTAGGAAACACAACAGAAACGGGCACGCGGTAACGCAACGCGCGTACAACAGACGGAACACACTCAACGCCTGAAACCTCGTACAATCGACGGACAGCCCCGTGTCACGTCTCGATACAGTCAAACACAATACGAGCACAGGTAGAGACACTCTCTACACCTGGCGGACTGTGCTAACAAGCGGACACCGCATGTTAACACCTCAAACCACGGAAGAAGGGAAAGCACAGCTTGCTGGGAACTCACCTGTAAGTAGACGGCAGCATCGACTGTCGCTAACCAGGAAGTAAACGGCAACATAGCTTGACGTCAAGAGTAAAGTTGACGACAGCATCGATGTCGCTAACAAGAGGTAAACGGCAACCCAACGGACGTCTAAAAAGAATAGACGGTCACACTCTAGCCGTTAACCCAAACTTGACGACAAACGATCTTGTCGTTTATCTCCTACCATGAAGAACCTAACGGCAACAACCACGCTGTCAAGATCCTCCCCAAGAGATTGACGGCAACGGATCACACCGTCAACCTCACGCCTGAAGAGATCAACGTCAACATCTCTTGACGTTGACTTCTCAGCTTCCAGCAGCTGACACAGCCACATGCCGATCCCAAAGAGAGCAATCCAGCCCTCAGACCAGCAAAATGATGAAGGAGAAACTCTCCCCCACATCACACTACACTACAGCAACACCGAAAACCACGATCCATCGCACGGATCGGCCAAACCACTCAAAGTCCCGGTAAAAAGGAAAACCTCCTCAAAGCACGATTCCACGCAAATCACACGCAACAGCATGAAATTAACACTACAAGAACACTAAGGGGTCGAGTCCCTACCTCTGAAGCGTGTAAGAAGTCCTGTCAAACCTCAATTCGCGCCGAACCCCTAGAAGCTTTCTCGCGAGAATCGCCACCCGATCCGCTGTTTTCTGCCCGATCTAACCCTGTCTTGCGCACCAAGGTCTTTCCACGAACTCCCGTCAACCACCTGAACGAGTGAAAACGGACAAAGATTGAAAAGGAGAAAAAGAGAAGGAAAAGGAGAGGAAATGGCTGCTCACGAGTCTGCCCTATTTCAACAGGCGCGACAGGTAGACGTCAACATCCCAAGCCGTCTACTCGAACCGCCAAAGAGTCGACGTCAAGACCGTTTGCCGTCAAGTTCATCGCAGGAACAATCCTTAACCGACAACAAACGTCCACAACGCTGGACGCCAACCCCTAGGTCAACGACCTACCCCTGGACGCCAACCCCTGATCAACGACACACCTATGCCGCCAACCAGATCCGAACTTCAATTAGACCCGAAATGTTACAGCCCTCCCCCCTTAAAAGAATTTCGCCCTCGAAATTCAAGCGACATAAGAGCACAGAGGTACAAAACTACACGCGCATCCCACTCACCGGTCAACACACTCACCTGAGCATCGCTGCCAACAACACAAAACAGCAAGATCACCTTGTTCTTCAACCTCAGAACTCGGCAACCCGCAAAGAACAACAACACTCCGGTACTGCCAACCAGTGTCATCATTAACACACAGAAGCAAGGAAAATACACAACGCCGCAAGAAGAGTACCTCAACGACAAAGACACATGGAACGCACCATGGCCAAAACTTAACACTAGGGAACAAAACCTCTGACTAAGGAGCCAAACCACTTCCACAGCCCACTGGACTAACCATAGTCCAGCGATAACACGTTTGTTCACCTCCACACATGCCAGAGGAGAACTACACGGTCGTCCACACAGGTCCTCGTTACCGGACACACACTAGCTGCCAACACACGCAGCTACACACTCAAGCGGTCGGTCGGGTAACTCTCCCTGTGGGGCTTGACTAGCGCGACACGCGAGACACCAACCTGACATACCGCATTAGCACAGCTCCCAAGCCAACACCGGAAGAATCTGCACAAAACTCAAAACTTTTCGAATTACTCACAATACTTGGACTAGCACCAGGTAAACAGTCACCTCAACACTCTGAAGTTCTGCTCACGCTGCACTGGCCAACTGAGGGCAAAAACACGCTAGCAGTGAAAAACATAACCGCAATCATCAACAAACCTCGCTGTCGGATACACAAATCGGCAATCCACACTGTCGTCAACAGAACCCGACAGAGGGCACAATCGTCGATAAGAACACAGAAATCATCCACTTGAGAGTAAAACGCAACGCTCAGGGATGCGGCCTCACACTACTGGCCACAGCTAGCACCGATCATTAGCTGAACCAAAAGTCACGCGGGCGACGAAACCAACGCAACATCGCACTCGCTAACAGTCCGCAACAGACGGAACAATGTCCATTGTTGCCACTAGTGTCTCACCGAGACCTTCCTCACGGTCCGACACGGACAGTAACACACGCAGAAAAATCTCAACACACTAAACAGTATCCACTGTTACCACTAGGTCTCACCCAGACCGTCATCGTGGTCCGACAGGGCTACTTAGGCACGTGGAGCCACAAAACCTTAAAACCACTCGCTCCACAGCACCACACGGCACTTACGTGAAGAACCGCGGAGATCGTGAAAAGGATGACCAACACTTGTCACCTCACAACGAGAACAAAACACGTGGTCGAGTACTAGCAAGCCCAAGGCCTCACTGTCACCACACGAACCGACAGGAGACTCTGCCAGCGGCTTCTAGACTCATCCACGGCACACATAAATGGAAACCGACATGGAGTTGGCAACACACTAACCACACGCGCACACGAAACTCAGTGCGGGTACTAATGTTCTAACCCCTAGAAAAGACACAACCACACGGGGACCGAAACAACCACGGAGATCGAGAACAACACATTGACCTCAGAGGCACTCGTACCGACGCAGGGTACCAGCCCCGATCACACTCGCTCCGAAGAGAAAAGAAAACTTAGACACATGCCACAACCTTAGCCTGGCGTACCACCGACAGGGCTACCTAGACAAGGCAAAGCAGCTACTCCACAACGGCAACGGTACGACCACACGGCATAGGCTAGCACACGTGTCCCAGAGGCGAAGAACTCAACGCCACAGGCTAATAGGAAGACTCTCCACAAGAGATCTGCCAAAAGCCACACACGCAAAAACTACAGGCCAAAAGGGCACTACAGGCCATACCGGCCCCAACCCTTAAAAGACAAAGCGGGAAACACCCTTGGCACATTTGCCAAGGCCACGCAACAACTAGGCGAGTACCACGTCTCACCATAAACATGGCCACCTCAGACCTCCACAAGGTTGAGAGCCAACAACCAAAACCACTCCGAGCTCCGGACACACACCACGAGGTCGAAAAACTTACACACGCTAGTGCCACCACAGATTGGCATCCTAGAGGGAACTGGACTCCGAAAGAACGCCAACCGAAAAATTACCAAAACACGGGTTCACACAAGGCCAGACCAACAATGCCTACAGAGACTAAGCACAGCCAGGACTCAACCGCCGTGAAAGCTCGGACAACGAACCGCACTTAGAAATGTCGTGAGGAGGCGTCGTCACAATAACAACCGTTAAGCCGCCACTGCTCGCAGCCTAAAAATATTCCTCACAACAACAATAGTACGAACAGGTCTGCCTACAACAAGTGGCACCGGAAACGACAACCCAAACCAAAATATATCCATTTTCACGCTAAAAACTCAGAGATATTTCAGGCAACCGGGTTTGGTAACCACCAACCCGACACAAAACTAATACCTCCACAAAAAACAAAAGAGCAGGAAGTACCGGACCCAAAAAAACTATGGCTACCAACCAAAGACAACCATGGTACCTTCCACAAAACAAACCACCTCTGACACTAATCAGGCCAGGTACATAACACAAACACTGCACAACGACCTGCCTGAGCCCACTAACTACCAATACCACTATATTCAAGTTAAAACTGACTTCAATACTGCTGGTCATGCCGCAACTGGGGACAGTCCCGAGCCATGTGGCCTAACTGGTCACACCGGTAACACCGGCCACTAAAAGGGCGCTGACTCTGCTGCTGGGGCTGCACACCATGCTGCTGAACACTCTCAACTGGCAGCTGCCTCTGCTCAGTCAACCTCCTGGAACGACGAAACCTCCTTCGAACTCTCGAATCTGGTTGCGAACCAGTCTGCTGCTGCACTTGTCGAGACGAACCTGGCTGAGCCTGCACTGCTCCAACCTGCACCTGGGTCTGCAAAAAGTCAGCTTCCGCCGCTGCAGCATACAAATATGCCGCAACAGCATCAGGAACACGAGCCAATAGCAACACCTGCCAGTGCTCCGGCCTCGACTCTCCAACCAACTGCGGGGTCCAATCAAAACCCTGAGTAGCCTGAGGGGGAAGCGGTGGCACTACACCATCGCGCGTGTCCTGAGGTCTAGGCTGAGCCAATGGTGGTGGCAGGGCATCTCCAGCCTCCTGCTGTGATGTCTGCACAACCACCCTCCGCTCACGACGCCACCTTGGAGCCATAATAAATCTACACAGGACATGCACAAAAATCAAAATGCAAAACAGCTCCAGACCACTTGCTGCTACTGTACTCTACCAACTCTGAGTTATACAAAACATTTCCTTATATGTCTCGACAGACCAGGCTCTGATACAAACTGTAACGACCCAAGATCCGCATTACCAGTAACCAACCAGTAACCCGAATCCTGACCCGCTACCCATGAGCCGAAACTCGAAAGGGTAAGAAAAGAAGTGTCTGAGGAGAACATATAAACAAATGTACACATCACAATTTAAAACATCTCAAACTGGCATAACTCAGAGACAACATTAAAGTAAGAGTACAGTAAGAACAGGAGTAAAGTACTACTCACAACAGCAAGACGAGACCAACCACAGAGAGACACAGCTCCTCGAACCTCGAAAGCCGACCACGAACCACCTGAGAGGAAGGGAGTGAGTCTCACGAAAAGAGACCCAGTAGGGCAACTAACCCCTACCGGTAACAGAGCTACTAAACAGTGCTAAACAGAAAGCAACTGTAAGTAAACGCGCACACTCTGTCAACACACACTCAGGAATCGGTAACGTAGTGCGCAACTCCCTCATGAGCGCACTGAGAGAAACAGGAACCTCGCCGGTCGACAACATTACAAGCACAGCACACACACAAGCTCACACGCAAGAGCTCACACAGCACTCACAAAGTAGGACTTAACCAGGGTCTGCTGTTCAGCGTCCTGAAACCACAGAGTCTCGCAACCTAGTCACGTGTGCACACTACAGACGCTCTCTCTCACGTCTGGTCCACGACCGTTTTTCCCCCTACGCCCGACCTAGCGGTAGAGAAGGGGCTCCACGGAGACCGACTCAAAACCACCACAAGGAGTACGCACAGGACAGAGTCGCACTCGGCGTCCTAGCTCACTAGCGGAGGACAACCACACGCTAGTCATCTAGACGGAGTCGCACCCACGTCTAGGAAACACAACAGAAACGGGCACGCGGTAACGCAACGCGCGTACAACAGACGGAACACACTCAACGTCTGAAACCTCGTACAATCGACGGACAGCCCCGTGTCACGTCTCGATACAGTCAAACACATACGAGCACAGGTAGAGACACTCTCTACACCTGGCGGACTATGCTAACAAGCGGACACCGCATGTTAACACCTCAAACCACGGAAGAAGGAAAGCACAGCTTGCTGGGAACTCACCTGTAAGTAGACGGCAGCATCGACTGTCGCTAACCAGGAAGTAAATGGCAACATAGCTTGACGTCAAGAGTAAAGTAGACGACAGCATCGACTGTCGCTAACAAGAGGTAAACGGCAACCCAACGGACGTCTAAAAAGAATAGACGGTCATACCCTAGCCGTTAACCCAAACTTGACGACAAACGATCTTGTCCTTTATCTCCTACCATGAAGAACCTAACGGCAACAACCACGCCGTCAAGATCCTCCCCAAGAGATTGACGGCAACGGATCACACCGTCAACCTCACGCCTGAAGAGATCAACGTCAACATCTCTTGACGTTGACTTCTCCAGCTTCCAGCAGCTGACACAGCCACATGCCGATCCCAAAGAGAGCAATTCAGCCCTCAGACCAGCAAAATGATGAAGGAGAAACTCTCCCCCCATCACACTACACTACAGCAACACCGGAAACCACGATCCATCGCACGGATCGGCCAAACCACTCAAAGTCCCGGTAAAAAGGAAAACCTCCTCAAAGCACGATTCCACGCAAATCACACGCAACAGCATGAAATTAACACTACAAGAACACTAAGGGGTCGAGTCCCTACCTCTGAAGCGTGTAAGAAGTCCTGTCAAACCTCAATTCGCGCCGAACCCCTAGAAGCTTTCTCGCGAGAATCGCCACCCGATCCGCTGTTTTCTGCCCGATCTAACCATGTCTTGCGCACCAAGGTCTTTCCACGAGCTCCCGTCAACCACCTGAACGAGTGAAAACGGACAAAGATCGAAAAGGAGAAAAAGAGAAGGAAAAGGAGAGGAAATGGCTGCTCACGGGTCTGCCCTATTTCAACAGGCGCGACAGGTAGACGTCAACATCCCAAGCCGTCTACTCGAACCGCCAAAGAGTCGACGTCAAGACCGTTTGCCGTCAAGTTCATCGCAGGAACAATCCTGAACCGACAACAAACGTCCACAACGCTGGACGCCAACCCCTAGGTCAACGACCTACCCCTGGACGCCAACCCCTGATCAACGACACACCTATGCCGCCAACCAGATCCGAACTTCAATTAGACCCGAAATGTTACAGTGTTTGTCATTACATCTGAATGCTATACTATCTCGACTATCTAAAGACAATCAATGTACTATATTTGACTTTGCTATTTTACGTGCTATGTGCTATAGTTGATACTCTTTGCTATGGCCATCTTGCGATTGTGCTATACTTGCTTGTACATGTTTACAACATGATACTATTTGTGCTATCTCTTGCTTGACATTTACCGTATGACATGACTCTCTATTCTTATTCTTAATGCACTAATCACACAAAGCATGCCTGACCAAGAGATATAAGATCTACTGGGTGTTATCACTCATCAAGTGTTATCTATGTACGTTCAGGTGAGTCTAGTGAAGATGACGATACATATGTGGACGGAGATGATCAAGAGTGAATGAGCGTCCCTACTGAAGCTATACCTTAGTGTCATAGTAGTATAGACTAGCATAATTGGGTCAGTTTTACTTTCTTCAATGTAAGGTGTCAATGGGCCCTAAGTATTGGCTATGAATTAGTGAATGTAATGAACGATGGAGATTGATTATGAATAAAAGTTAGTTGATTTATTTTAATCAATTGTCCAATAGTTTGATGTCTATTATTGCTCTATACTCGCTCGATTAAAACTGCACATCTTGATATTCCACATCGGGGCGTGACACATTGTGTGTCACACACCCCACAGAAAACATGAGTGCATATTGTTGGAAACTCACATTGGGTTGACGACAACATCGACTCCCGCCAACCAGGGTAGTGATAGTCTAGTTCGTCGTTAATCACCTTTCGAAGGCATCCAACTAAGCTGTTAAGCTCATCCTGAAGGAACTTGGCCAACGACAAACCATGTCGTCAAGTTCTTCATCTCCCAGCTGAGCAAAAGGCCCTAAGCCACTCTCAGGGGCAGTCCAAGCCCCGCAACGCAAAACCAACATTGATGAACTCTTTCCCACGCCATATAACACCGATAAATAGTCAGAAAAATGCCGATCCAATGCTCGGATTGCTTTTTGTAACTGGCTAACCCCAGCATGGATACTCCAAAACGCGATTTTGGTATACATAACAAGCACACAACAATACATAATCATTCACAGGGGTTCAAGGGGTAGTGTAACGTCGCGTGCCTTTTGGATCCATGCGGATCATGTGTGTGTTGGTTGTGTAGGCCGTTGTGAGGCCAATGTGAGCTAGTTGTGTGGAATGTGCGATGTGAATGTGTGGCTTGAGCAGGTGAAGAGCAGGGTTGGTCCTGAAATGAAACAGGACCTGCTGCTGTTCAGTTGGAGTTGGCGGCCAGGGGTGGCCGTTGACTGGTTGGCGTCCAGGTTAGTGGACGTTTACTGCTTGAACTTGGCGGCAGTAGATGTGGACGCTAAGGGTGGCGGTTGCTATTGGTGGCATAGGGGTTGACGCCAACCTGAGAATTCTGCAGGTTATAGGCTCACCCGAGAGTAGTTCTCTCAGCTCACTCTCTTTCCCTCTTGCCCCAGCTTTGCGTCCCGAAGTCTCTGAAGCTTCTAACAGGTTCTGAAGAGTGGTTGGACGATCGTAGAACGTGTGGCGTTGCCGAATTGTGCGAGAAAACGTCGCGGCGTGGTGCAATTCTCGTGGGAGCTCGCGGAGGGCTCGGCGTGAACCGGGAGATTGCGGGAGGTTCTAGCGTGTTCTGAGGTAGGGGACGAACCCTGGTAGCTTCGTAGAAACATTAAAACAAAACAAACCCACTTGAATCAGCATGATAATGCGTTTTCGAATCAAGTTGCACCATGCGGGGTTAATTGGTGGTTTGAGTAGTTTAATGTATGAAGCATGTTGTAATGGATTGTATTGGGTTCTAGCATGCTAAAGGAACTGCATTTGTATGTTTTTCTGTAGTTAGAACGGTTAGAAAGCCCGCAGAGCCGGATTAGGGTTTCTGCAGGGTTTATGGCCGAAGAACTTGGCGTCAACATCGTTTGTCACCAAGCTCCTCAGCCAGGATGTTAACGGCCAGGTCCCTTGCCGTTGACTTAGTGTAAGCGGCAGTTGATGTTGCCGCCTACTGGTTATGAGCAGAAACGACTGATTGCAGTATTTATCGATAATGCATGTGTGTTGACACATGAGGTGCACTGAGTGCAATTGGTTTTCGTGTTTAGCATACAAGGTATGCAGTTAGTTGCTTACTTCTGTGATTGCGCGTTGTTTACGCGAGTCAGTTGGGTTCACGTGTGGTGGACCGTGGTTACTTGTGGTTTACGTGAGATTTCACGTGGTTTGTGTGTGACGTGCACGTGGTTTTGTGTACGTGGCGAGTAGTACGACGCCTACCGTGGTTACCTCTCCAGTTGGGTGCCCCAGGTTCTTTGTGAGCCAGGCTGTTAGCTCGGGGCTTTGTCCCGGTACTTGTGTTGTACCGTCGAGGTCTGTGTCGTCTGACCTGGACACCCTCACTCTTGTGTTTGAGTTGTACGTCCGGCTGAGGGAAAGACGACAGTGGGACAGTGACACTTGTGTTTGTTTTTAGTCACTTGTAGCGCGCTCGTAGTTGGGGGTACGGACACCAGTAGACGTACTGGACCCCAGCTAGTCCTTTTCCAGTGCCTCACTCTAGCGAGCCCAGACCAGGGTCTCTGGAGGTGCCAGGCATGGGCCTGTGACCATGTGGTCTGCAGGTGGTGGTGTTTAGTTGGTCTCCACAGTTGCTTGACCTTTTTACGTGGAGCGGCGGCTGGACCTTTCGTCCGTGGCTGCGAGACTGAGAGGTAGACCTGTGCTAGTTTGTCCGAGTCAGTTTCTGGTGTCGCGAACCAGTTCACGTGGCTCGTGTTGGCTGTCTCTACTTTAGCTTGTACACCTGTACTGGTTTTCCGTTTAATTATTACTGTTGTTTCTCGTAGTCGGCAGACGGTGAGTACTTTTACAGCTTTACTTACTTGCTTAGATGTTCTATAAATTGTTGGTATTGTTTATAGCTTTCGTACATGTGGTTTTGGTTTGCTCGGTTTTGGGGGAGTTCCCTACTGAGCCAGTGACTAGAGAGGCTCACCCCTACCCCCACAGGTGAGGGCGAGGAGGACGTTTCTCGTCCGACGTCTAGTTCAGGGCCGCGTCGTAGCGGTGCAGGGTCAGTACCTCCAGCGGAGTAGTCCCAGCTGTGTAGTTCTCCAGCAGTGTAGCTTTGTAGTTGCTTACTTTCTTTAGTTGTACCTCGGGGTATGCCCCAGGCTCTTGTACCTCTTTTCAGTTTTTGTGGAAATTTGGCTATGTAAAACTGTGAAATATATATGAAATGTGGTGTGTTCCTTTATGTTTACACGGACTGTGGTTTGGTATCCCTTGCGAGGCTTCGGCCCGTTCGCGGGAGGCAGACTCGGATCAAGTACGTTATCAGTTTAACGGGCTTGGCCGAGGCGTTCCGTCACAGTTGGTATCAGAGCAAGGTTCGTGCTAATATAAGGGAACTAGAAAGATACATAGCCTTATTTCGGTCTTTATACACTGCTGGTAGGGACCCTGGTTTTTGATCATTTGTGGTTTTGATTTTTGTCTGGTGTTTTGTGTATGTAGAAATTTCTGAAATGGCTGATAGGAGAGATTGGGGTGGTGGAGGAGATGATCCGGAGGAAAGCACCCAGCGTATGATAGAGAGGATCTGGGAAAGCCTCACGGATATTCGGGCAAGGATGGATCAGCAGGCGCCGGTACCACCGGTTGCAGTACCACCTGGAGATGGAGAGGCTGTACCTGTAGCCCCAGTTCCGCCGAGAGTGGAGGTACCTTTTGCAGCACCTGTGCCACCACCACCACCAGTGTTGATAGCTGAAGAACCAGTGATGCAGGTGGAGAAGTTTCTGAGATTGCAGCCACCTACTTATTCAGGAAGGCCGAATCCAGATACAACTGAGCATTGGGTTCATGAAATTGAGAGGGTCTTTGCGACTTTGAGGTGTCCGGCAGCAGATAGAGTGGCATTAGCTGCTTACCAGTTGAGAGGTTTTGCCTTGGAATGGTGGCGATTGAAGATGCAAACCACCTTTGCAGGCAGGACAGAGGAAGCTATCACTTGGCCGGAGTTTCTTGATGTATTTAACGATACATTCTTTCCGATCCAAGTGCAGCAAGTAAAAAGAGAGAAATTTCGAACTCTCCAGCAAGGTAACTCTTCAGTCTTAGAGTACCAGATGAGATTTATGGCACTTAGCCGTTATGCGCCATATGTGGTTTCAGATAATAACATGATGGTTGAGTACTTTATCAGAGGATTGAGAGTGGAATTGCAGGATGCGATAGTACCTCTTATGTGCAAGACAGTGGAAGAGGCAGCGCAGAGGGCAGCTACCTTGGAGAGGTCTATCCGTACTCGCCAGGCGGGTGAGTCAGGTTCAGGTAGTTTTCGGCTACCGCAGCAGACAGTAGGTGCAAGCAAGGGCAAGGCACCAGCAGGACCTTCTACATCAGGCTTTGGTAAATGGGGCCAGAAATTAAAGCAAGCACTTAAAGGAAAAGGAAGAGGATGGGGAGGTCGTCCGCAGTTCCAACAAGGCCGTGGTAGGCCTGAGGTGGAGGAGTCGCAGCAGAGCACTGCCAGGCAGCCTATGGTTCCTCCAGGGTATAGATGTTATAATTGTAATCAGCCGAGACATTTGATCCGCAATTGTCCCTATGCAAGAGAATATGGGTATGGCAGAGGTGTGCAGCAGCAGCAGCCTCAGCAGTTCCAGCAGCCACAAGCAGGTCGTGGCAGAGGAGCACCGCAGCAGCGAGGGAGAGGCCGGGTTATGGCTATCACCCGAGCCCAGGCAGAGGCGTCAAATATGATAGAAGGTACTTTACCTCTTTATGAATATTCAGCAAGAGTCTTATTTGATTCGGGTGCCTCTCATTCTTTTATTTCCGAAGAATTTCTGGATTGCATAGCTCATCCCTTAGAGGAGAAGTCTTGTGAGTTAGTGGTGGAGGTTCCTTCAGGTGAGTTCTTACTCACTTCGAGCTATATAGATGAAGCTCCTGTTATGATTGAAGGGAACCAGATGCCGGGTCGGTTAATGCCCTGCAGTTGTCAGATTATCATTCTGGGTATGGATTGGCTTGAAATGTATGGAGCAATGTTAGATTGCAGAAAGAAAAGGATCAGATTTTGTCATCCTAATGGTGCAGTGTTTGAATATCAAGGTATGTCTTTTTATACTTCCAAGTTTCTAATTTCTGCAATTAAAGCTAGAAAGTTGATAGATGATGGGTGTGTGGCTTATTTAGCCTCGGTAAGTTTGGTAGAGGCCAGTCAGCCAGTAGAAGCAGTTCCCGTGGTTAGGGAATTTGCTGATGTTTTTCCGGAAGATTTGCCTGGTTTAGCTCCACATAGAGAGGTGGACTTTTCTATTGAGTTGCTGCCAGGTACCATGTCCATTTCTAAAGCTCCATATCGGATGGCACCAGCAGAACTTAAAGAATTGAAAAAGCAATTAGAAGAGTTGTTGCAGAAAGGTTTTATTAGACCGAGTCATTCCCCGTGGGGAGCGCCGGTTTTATTTGTGAAAAAGAAAGATGGAAGTTTTCGGATGTGTATTGATTATAGAAAATTGAATGATGTGACCATCAAGAATAAGTACCCGTTGCCGAGGATAGATGATTTATTCGATCAGTTGCAATCAGCAAAGGTGTTTTCTAAGATTGATTTGAGGTCCGGGTACCATCAGTTGAGAATTAAAGAGGAGGATATAGATAAGACAGCGTTCAGAAACCAGATATGGTCACTATGAGTTTGTGGTAATGCCTTTTGGGTTGACTAATGCTCCTGCAGGTTTTATGGATCTGATGAATAGAATTTTTCATCCATATTTAGATCAATTATTGTGGTCTTTATTGATGATATTCTAATTTATTCAGCATCTGAAGAGGAGCATGCAGCTCATTTGAGGTTTACCTTGCAGTTGTTAAGAGATAACCAGTTGTTTGCTAAATTCAGTAAGTGTGAATTCTGGTTGAAGAAAATTCAGTTTTTGGGTCATGTTATCTCAGCTAAAGGAATAGCATGGACCCGAGTAAAGTGGAAGCTGTGTCAAGGGGGGAGTGCCTAAGATAATAACCGAGATTAGAAGTTTTCTGGGGTTGGCAGGTTATTATAGGCGCTTTATTCAAGATTTTTCTAAGATTGCAGCACCTATGACTAGATTGACCAGGAAAGGAGTGCCTTTTGTGTGGTCCGGTGAATGTCAGAGAAGTTTCATGGAATTGAAGAAAAGACTTACATCAGCACCTATATTGACATTACCGTCAGGGAGTGGTGGTTTTGTGTTGTATACTGATGCTTCAAGGAGAGGTCTTGGCGCAGTACTTATGCAGCATGGTAAAGTGATAGCGTATGCGTCTAGACAATTGAAGCCAGCAGAAGAAAATTACCCCACTCATGATTTGGAGTTAGCAGCAGTTGTATTTGCCTTGAAAATGTGGAGGCATTATCTGTATGGCGAGAGATTTGAGATCTTTACAGATCATAAAAGCTTGAAGTATATCTTCTCGCAGAAAGATTTGAATCTTCGCCAACGCAGATGGGTTGAATATCTGAAGGATTATGATTTCAGTTTGGCTTACCATCCGAGTAAGGCCAATGTTGTAGCGGATGCCTTGAGCAGAAAGGCATATATGAATTTGATGATGATTAAAGAATGGAAGTTGTATGAAGAGGTAGCAGAGAACTCCTTGTATGTGCCCAGCAGTCAGCGACGGGCAATTCTAGCTGCTAGAGCTGTAGAGCGTCTTTGTATTGGCAAATTATTGAAGCTCAGAGAGCAGATGCAGGTTTAGCTAAAATTGTAAAAATGGAAGGAGTTTCTATTGATGATAATTGTGTGGTCAGGCTCAGGCAGGTTGTTTGTTCCTGCAGAGAGAGAGGTGAAGCAACGAGTTCTGGAAGAGGCTCAAATCTAGGTACACTATTCATCCGGGTAGTACTAAAATGTACCATGATTTAAGAATGCATTTTTGGTGGCCTCATATGAAGAAAGAAATAGCAGAATTTGTAGCAATGTGTGCTATCTGTCAGTAGATTAAAGCAGAGCATCAGAAGCCTGGAGGTCTATTGCAACCGTTGCCTATTCCACAGTGGAAATGGGACGATATTGCAATGGACTTTGTGGCAGGTTTACCAAGGTCAAGTTCCGGGCATAATGGAATATGGGTGTTTGTTGACAGATTGACTAAGGTATGCAGATTAGTGGCAGTAAGTATGTCTTGGACAGTGGACAGATTGGCAAATATTTATGTTGAAAGAATTGTTCCACTGCATGGTATTCCGAAGACTATTGTATCAGATAGAGATCCAAGATTTACTTCTGGTTTTTGGAGAAGTCTGCAGAAAGTAATTGGTTCTGAATTGAGGTATAGCTCCGCTTGTCATCCCCAGACAGATGGTCAGACAGAGAGGACTATCAGACAATTGAAGATATGTTACGGGCTTGTTGTTTAGTTTGGGGAGGTAGTTGGGAGCATCATTTGGGAATGGTTGAGTTTGCCTACAATAATAGCTATCATACCAGTCTTGGGATGGCACCGTATGAAGCTTTATATGGAATGCCATGTAGAACCCCATTGAACTGGCATGAAGTGAGAGAAGAAAGCAATTGGTGGGTCCTGAATTGATTCAGCAAACCACGGAAGTGGTGAAGCTTATTAAAGAAAAATTGCAGGCAGCTCAAAGTAGGAGAAAAGTTATGCAGATGTGCGGAGGAGACCACTTCAGTTTAGGTGGGAGATTTTGTTTTTCTGAGAGTTTCCCGAGTAAAGGTATTATGAGATTTGGCAAGTCTGGAAGTTGAGTCCAAGGTATGTGGACCTTTCCAGGTGATTGAAAGAATTGGGGAAGCAGCTTATAGCTGGATTTGCCAGCTGATTTTGCAGATGTGCATGATATTTTCCATGTCTCCATGTTGAGAAAGTGTATTGAAGATCCAGCTCAAATAATTAGATATCAAGGTGGTGACCTGAGGCCGGACATGACTATGCCAGAGTATCCGGTGCAGATCACAGATCGAAAGATGAAGAAGCTGAGGAATAAAGAAATGAGCTAGTTAAAGTGAGATGGGAAAATAGATTAGGTGGTGAGGATACCTGGGAGTTGGCCGCGCAAATGGCTAAAGGGTATCCCTATCTGTTTGAGTAAGCTTATGTATTTTCTTTTTAGATGATAGTACTTGTAAAAGTGTGTATGTATGAGTTGTTTAACTTTGAATTGTGTTATGAATTTCGAGGTCGAAATTTTCTTTTTAGATGATAGTAATGTAAAGTCGCGTACCTTTTGGATCCATGCGGATCATGTGTGTGTTGGTTGTGTAGGCCGTTGTGAGGCCAATGTGAGCTAGTTGTGTGGAATGTGTGATGTGAATGTGTGGCTTGAGCAGGTGAAGAGCAGGGTTGGTCCTGAAATGAAACAGGACCTGCTGCTGTTCAGTTGGAGTTGGCGGCCAGGGGTGGCCGTTGACTGGTTGGCGTCCAGGTTAGTGGACGTTTACTGCTTGAACTTGGCGGCAGTAGATGTGGACGCTAAGGGTGGCGGTTGCTATTGGCGGCATAGGGGTTGACGCCAACCTGAGAATTCTGCAGGTTATAGGCTCACCCGAGAGCAGTTCTCTCAGCTCACTCTCTTTCCCTCTTGCCCCAGCTTTGCGTCCCGAAGTCTCTGAAGCTTCTAACAGGTTCCGAAGAGTGGTTGGACGATCGTAGAACGCGTGGCGTTGCCGAATTGCGCGAGGAAACGTCGCGGCATGGTGCAATTCCCGTGGGAGCTCGCGGAGGGCTCGGCGTGAACCGGGAGATTGCGGGAGGTTCTAGCGTGTTCTGAGGTAGGGGACGAACTTGGTAGCTCCGTAGAAACATTAAAACATAACAAACCCACTTGAATCAGCATGATAATGCGTTTTCGGATCAAGTTGCACCATGCGGGTTAATGGGTGGTTTGAGTAGTTTAATGTATGAAGCATGTTGTAATGGATTGTATTGGGTTCTAGCATGCTAAAGGAACTGCATTTGTATGTTTTTCTGTAGTTAGAACGGTTAGAAAGCCCGCAGAGCCGGATTAGGGTTTCTGCAGGGTTTATGGCCGAAGAACTTGGCGTCAACATCGTTTGTCGCCAAGCTCCTCAGCCAGGATGTTAACGGTCAGGTCCCTTGCCGTTGACTTAGTGTAAGCGGCAGTTGATGTTGTCGCCTACTGGTTATGAGCAGAAACGACTGATTGCAGTATTTATCGATAATGCATGTGTGTTGACACATGAGGTGCACTGAGTGCACTTGGTTTTCGTGTTTAGCATACAAGGTATGCAGTTAGTTGCTTACTTCTGTGACTGCGCGTTGTTTACGCGAGTCAGTTGGGTTCACGTGTGGGGACCGTGGTTACTTGTGGTTTACGTGAGATTTCACGTGGTTTGTGTGTGACGTGCACGTGGTTTTGTGTACGTGGCGAGAGTAGTACGACGCCTACCGTGGTTACCTCTCCAGTTGGGTGCCCCAGGTTCTTTGTGAGCCAGGCTGTTAGCTCGGGGCTTTGTCCCGGTACTTGTGTTGTACCGTCGAGGTCTGTGTCGTCTGACCTGGACACCCTCACTCTTGTGTTTGAGTTGTACGTCCGGCTGAGGGAAAGACGACAGTGGGACAGTGACACTTGTGTTTGTTTTTAGTCACTTGTAGCGCGCTCGTAGTGGGGGTACGGACACCAGTAGACGTACTGGACCCCAGCTAGTCCTTTTCCAGTGCCTCACTCTAGCGAGCCCAGGCCAGGGTCTCTGGAGGTGCCAGGCATGGGCCTGTGACCGTGTGGTCTGCAGGTGGTGGTGTTTAGTTGGTCTCCACAGTTGCTTGACCTTTTTACGTGGAGCGGCAGCTGGACCTTTCGTCCGTGGCTGCGAGACTGAGAGGTAGACCTGTGCTAGTTTGTCCGAGTCAGTTTCTGGTGTCGCGAACCAGTTCACGTGGCTCGTGTTGGCTGTCTCTACTTTAGCTTGTACACCTGTACTGGTTTGCCGTTTAATTATTACTGTTGTTTCTCGTAGTCGGCAGACGGTGAGTACTTTTATAGCTTTACTTACTTGCTTAGCTGTTCTATAAATTGTTGGTATTGTTTATGCTTTCGTACCTGTGTTTGGTTTGCTCGGTTTTGGGGGAGTTCCCTACTGAGCCAGTGACTAGAGAGGCTCACCCCTACCCCCACAGGTGAGGGCGAGGAGGACGTTTCTCGTCCGACGTCCAGTTCGGGCCGCGTCGTAGCGGTGCAGGGTCAGTACCTCCAGCGGAGTAGTCCCAGCTGTGTAGTTCTCCAGCAGTGTAGCTTTGTAGTTGCTTACTTTCTTTAGTTGTACCTCGGGGTATGCCCCAGGCTCTTGTACCTCTTTTCAGTTTTTGTGAAAATTTGGCTATGTAAAACTGTGAAATATATATGAAATGTGGTGTGTTCCTTTATGTTTATATAGACTGTGGTTTGGTATCCCTTGCGAGGCTTCGGCCCGTTCGCGGGAGGCGGACTCGGATCAAGTACGTTATCGGTTTAACGGGCTTGGCCGAGGCGTTCTGTCACAGGTAGTCTCCCTATCTCAAATGATAAGAAAACACTACAAATGCACTCACCCCATGAATCACTCCTCCACGGGCAAGACTCCCACGCTCACCCAATTCTCACACTACGCTGCCTCCACGGATACCAGAGCATTGCCCACGTGCCTCCGTCGGCTGCCGAAGGTAGCAGGAAATGCAGGTGGTGATCGGGAAGGTGGAGAGAGTGGGAGATGGGAAGAGAGGGGAGCTCTCAGGTTCCCCATATAAAAACAGGTCGGAGTTAGTTGGTAGCAACATAGGTTGTCATCAACATGCACCACCCTAATTTGACTAGGACATCGACCGACGTCAGGTTCCTCTATATAAAACTCCATAAAATCATACTTGACGACAACATATCTTGTCACCGAGACAGGTAGATGATGTAACCTAATATCGTCAACCACAAACGGATGACATAGAAGACTGATGCCAAGTTACTGTTGACGGCAATCAACCTTGTCGTCAACAGCGAACGCTGCAGAAGGGCCCATGAAGGGTCCAATAAGGCCTAAGGCCCTACACTAGACGCGTTTATGAATTTTTTAAAATAGTTTATGAAAAATTGTCAAAAAGAAAATATAGAAATCGTAATTACGTCAAGGGTGTAGGACACGTTTCAAAAAAGTCAATAATAAGTATTTCAAAAAATGAGAAGAGAAAATTACTGAGAAATATGGAAGCTAAAAATTGCGTCAGACCAGATTGACACATTTAAAAATGCTTAGTCAATTAGTAATCACTTATTGAAGAATTGTGTCGGAGGAAGTCAACGTGTTAATGACCAATGGATTATTTCAAAATCACGTCCAATTATTCTGATGTGTTCATGAATGTTCAATAATCGAAGGGTATTCACCAATCAAAGGGGAAAAGGTGTTCGCTAATCGATCGGGAAAATAACGTTGGGGTTACTTGATGCATTATTGATAAAAAGGCATTCGGTTGGCCTGACACGTATTCGAAAAGATAATCATGTCCACTGAACTTGACGCGATTCAAAGAGGACCAACATGTGCTCCATTAAGCCGATAAAATTAGGGGAAAAGCCAGGAAGAAATAGAGAAATTTGGGTAGAACCAGAAAATGGGAAAAGAACTCACAAAGTGCGAAATGGAGGGTTGCTTGGGCATTAGGGTGCAACATGAGATCTACTCAGTGAGATGTCAAATTTGGCATGTCAACAACAACCTATATCTATAAGCTTATGTCAACTACATGTGTAACAAATTACACGATTATTATAACTACTTACATCGAATACTGTAACACGTTACAACTTATACTGTAACATATTATTATCTATAATATAGTAGTTTAATAATTATGATATAAAAATATATTGTAAGTGAGGTAAAAAAATTGTAAATGATATCAAGCCTTACTGGAAGTGATGTAAACAATGTAATGTAAGTGACATCAAAATTTACTGTAAGTAATATCAAGACTCACAATAAGTGATATGTAGACTTATTATAAGTGATATCAAGATTTATTATAAGTAGTGTGTAGATTTACTGTAAATACTATCAAGACTCACTGTAAAATATTACAAATATATTAAAAAACAAGGGATGTTATGTCGTAACACATATGTGGCTATAGTTTTTCAATCATAACTGTGACAAGTAAATATAATTTTTTTCGTAAGTGATGCAGAAAATAAGTCACCTATCCAATAGAGACTCTTAATTATTTTCTCATTATTTTATTCGAACCATTTTGCAAACAACACCGTATAAAATAAGAAAATACATTTAGCCCCCGGCTACCTAGCAAGTGGCTACTGGCTGCCATACTCTTTGGTTTGCTTTCAATTTTTATTTTTATTCTCTCATAAACTATTCCAGAAAATGTTATAAAATATGTATTTAATGATTATTTTTATTACATCTCAAATATTATAAAAATATCACTACAGTTAGCTTACATACAAATAAATAAATAGTCCTCTCAAAAGCTGTTATTTAGTTGAAGATTTTAGTCATTCTTTCCCATATGAAATGAACTGGAATGGACTCAATGGAGTCGGTGGAGGAGGCAATAGAAACAAGGGAAAATTAATCGGAAGTTTTTGACAATGAAATAAATAAACATATTTTCAAGTCTTTGTCAGCTTTTTAGTATGACTTATTTTATAGCCCTTATTAATGCTTTATGTCACAGTTTTTTTTTATTTCTTATTTTATCATCTCCGCTTAATTTTGTTTTTTTCCCTTCTCTCATCTTCTTTATATATTACTTTAAAGTAAAAAATAGATATGTTATTAAAGTAAATAAGTATAGAGTTTAAAGTAAAAGAATATATGGTTTAAAGTAAATTAATATATAATTTAAAGTAAAATAATATACAGGTTAAAGCATAAAATAATATTTGAACACTAAAATATATATGGCATTAAAAAAAGTGTATATGTTTCAAAGTAAAATTTTATTTATTTTAAAGTAAATATTCACACATTTTAAAATAAAATAATATTTATGACATTTAAATATTTATTTTAAAATTAATTAACATTTATCTTAAACCGTTGCCACAATATTTACTTTGAACATTTATTTAAACATTACTTTAAGTTGGTTGAGGCAGCAATAGGTGGGTGGCTGATGATGGTGGTCGACGGCGATTGGTTGTTGACCAACACGGCTAGTGGTCGACGGTGTTTGGTGGTGGTCGATAATTGATGGTCGATTGTTGGTCAGCAACAATTGATAGCTAATGGTGGTAGCCAGTTGATCGACGACGGTGGCAGTGGGGGACGATTAGTAGCCAACAGTGGTGAGTGATCGACCAGTGGCGATGATTGACTGACGACAGAGTAGTGGCAGTGGTGACGGTTGGCTAACGGTCTGTGATGATGGTAGTTGGGACTTAAAGTAAATGAATGTTAGTTGATTTTAAAGGAAATGTTAATTAATTTTAAAATAAATATTAAAATTGTTTTAAAACAATTGTTAAAAATAAAATAATAGTTTAAGGTAAATATTAATTAATTTTAAAGTAATAATTACTTTAAGACATCTAAACTTTTACTTTTTAATACATAAACTTTTACTTAAAATATGCAAATATTTGCTTCAAGACACACATTATTTCAAAAATAGAAATTATTTTAAATGATGCAGTGTTGTTCTTTGAATCATATATATTTACTTTAAAATATATATTATTTTACTTTAAAAGTTAACTTAGTTATGTTAAAAAAATAAAGAAAAAATATTTCACGAGAGATAAAAGGTAAAATAGGAATTGAAAAAAGTGGAGAGAGGATAAAATATATTTTAAAGATACTATTAAATACTCTTTCTAAAAATAAAGACTACAAAATAAATTCTTAAAAAATATGGACTATCTCATATTACTGTTTTTTTTTTTGACAAAGATTAGAAAATAAATCCCGACCTTTAATTCATTTTTTGATCGTAGAAGGGTACTGGGCGCCGGGAAGTGCTGCTGGGGCTGCCTCCTTCTTCTTCTTGGTCTGGGGAGGATGGAGGCTGGGGAATTGGAAGAGGCACTTAGGGCGGTGGACTCGTCCATCTCTCGTATCAAATGGCGCCTCAGGCCTTCCGCGAGGCGTCGTCTCGACACAGGTCGAAGCCCACACGCACACACTCTCGGTTGTATCATCCGGGTTTTGTTTTGTTCCTTTGTAATGTGTTACTCGAGTTATTGATCAATTGGAAGAGGTTGATCCCAGTCACTGCCATCTAGTTGTTCGTGTATCTTGTGTCACTTTTAAGATCCATTGTTGTTGTTTCCTGTTGTCTTTGAGCCTCGTGGTGTTTGGGGATGCAGCGTCAATACAAGGGAACAGTGCCACTCTTCAGATGCAGATCGATTGCCTCTACTGTCTTTTGATTCTGTACCAAGACCTTTGGAGGCATTTAGATTTTCTGGTCTAGTTTTCTGTCCTTGTGTATAAAATGTGGCCATTTTGGGGCTTTTGGGCACTTTGCACCTAAAATAAAAAGTGATGCTTTTGGGGAGTTGTGATTGCGAATTTTCAACTACGTTTTCTTTTTCCATGTACATCAGACTTTAATTTGATCTAGAACTCACCTCTCTGCCTGTTACGTGGAGTCACAAAATCGAGTTCTGTCTTTGATGTTTTGAGATGCTATAGATTGGTTATAGCTTTATTTTCCCCTTGAATCACATCATCTGATATGCAAGATGTTGTATGACAGACATTTTGGCACTCTGTACTGGATTGAGGCCCGTTGTGATGGTGGATTATGGTGGAAAGATGCCCGAGCTAAAAGAACATCTCTGCATGTTCATGCATCATTGTCATAAGGTTTGCCGTTTACAAAGTTGCTGTTACTCGCAAATTGCAAATGTGAACTTTATTTTCTGATGTCTCAGCTATCGTAGTAGAGCATAGTTATGATAAACACTCAACACCCAAGGTTTGAATCCTCGGTTTCCCCTTCCCTCCCTACACATTATACCGAATGGGCTACGCCTGGTCAGTAAAGTGAGCTCGCAGTATTACAGTGGTGAACTCTGAATTCCTTTTTTGCATTTTCTTGCTCCGTATTGTGTGTGTTTTCTTTACGTACCTAGTTTTACCAAGGAACCTGAGGGGAAAAAGTGCAATTATCTTTTTACCTCCTCACTGGTTGAAGCCTAAGACTTCCCTGGGGATGCTGATTAAATATGATCTGCACGTCATTTTGTAGTGTCTCGAACTAAAGCTTTCCTTAATAAGGAAAACCATTCCATGTTATTGGCATTTACATGTCATGGTATATAGATTATTTTTTGCATTGAAAAGATTATGTATCTCAGCTGTAATTTCATGATATATTGGCCTTTATTTTGTATGATGTTTTAAAGAGAATTCTTCACAATCTTGTGGAAATGAGGAATACACTACAAGAATGTTAAGGCAATATTTCCGTAAGTTACAATGTGGTGTCATACCTAACTACCTATCAATGTTCCATTAGCAACCATTTATGTAACCAGGTTTCTGATTCTAGTTATGCTGGTGTGAACTTCCCTGGAGTCTTGAGGATAACCAGTTATCCACTGAAAATAGTTGTCAAGGTGTCCTGATATATCGATCACAATAAGGAAGAACATGGGCCTTTTTTGTCATGGTAGAAAAAAAAATGGGATCTTTCAGCCTCAGTTTGGCAATGGGTTGGGGTTAGAGATAACTCTAACACATGACTAAAGTTATACAGGGTTAACTCATTTTTTAGTTTGTTTTCTTGTGTGTTAACCCAGTTTAACTACAATGAGTTAACCCACTTTCTCTTGGGATTGCTTTGGCAAGATAAAGTGAGTTAACTCACTTTCATATCAAAAAGTGACTTGAAAAAAAAGTAGCAATTAATGTTGTGTTGAGAAAAGAAAAAGTAGCCATTAATGTTGTGTACCGTCAAGACAAAAAGGTAGTTAACCCACTTGAGTTAACTCCAATCCACCTCTAGAGGTGGGTTGGAAAATTGTGAGTTAACTCACATTTGACCCACTTTTAATCTAACTCACTTGAGTTAACTTTTTTTTGTTACCAAACTATATTTTGAGTTAACTCTGAGTTAACTTTGAGTTAACTTTAAGTTAACTCGTTACCAAACTGAGGCTCAATGTTGAGGTTGCAGGCAATGGTGAACACATGATTTTTCCCTTTGTGGAATACATGTAGATATTATACAAGCATGCGATAAAATAATGGGATTACAATAAATTATAAATAAAGCTAGTATATTATTGGCCAATCAGGTTCAATAAACTTGCTGAACAGTCTCCTCCATGATATCTAATTTCCAGTCAAAAAGGGTGATCATCTGTTTCACATGTGGCTTCTGGTTAATTCTGATTCCTTCCCATCTCTCTCTTACTCTCGCCCACTTTTTGTCTGTCTTTGAAAAGGTGTCTCAATCTCAGTGAATTCATGATTGTCTATTGTGCATATGAAGTGAGAGATCTAATCAATTTAAGGTGGCTTCATTGTAGATTCTGTCGATCTTCCTATCCTCATCAACATTTGAACACATTCATACACCCAGCTCCCTTCTCTCATGCATGAACATGTGTGCATATGTACGTAGTATCATGCGTGGACGTAAGGGTGATGGATGGACAGAGGGAGAATAGTCTTACAAAAACTTTCTCCATCTTCGGTATTTAATTAGCATTAGTGATGTTATTTGACCATGCAAGTGTTGCTTTATTAGTAATATGTTCAACTTTGCTTTCTTTCCAGGAATCTTCCATTTTACAGCACTTGAGAGTAATGGCCATAGAAGATATGATCTATTTGATACATGTTGATGGACTTGCAAAGCATGCATTACTTATTCCAACCTTACAGTCCCAACTATTCTTTGTGGACCTGGAACAAGATCCTCCAAAGGTTTACACTACTTGAAGGGAATGCAACATCTTTAATTCTTTAATCATTTTTCGGGCTAATTTGACTGATCTATTTTGTTTGCAGATGCTGCCTTTTACTGAGGAAAATGTGCTTATGACAGGGCTTTTGTCAATTCAAAAATTGATTTTGTCTGTTCTTCCTCTTGATGAAGTAAATAAATCTCTCTCCTCCAGTTTGCCTTCTCGTCAAGCACCAAGTGGAGAGACATCCACATGCAAGCAAGATGAACAATCTAGTGCTGGTGAGCACATTTTTCTTCAATCCTCTGAGTTCATCGATCTCAGTAGCTGCATGCAGGATGCAAATGTCACCATACCAACCCTGAATGGGTAAACTCTCCTCCTGGCATAATACACTGAGTCACCATCTTACTTCTATGGGCAGGTGTTTTTATCAAATGTCCTTTCACAGATGCATTACAGATACTGTGTTATGAACTAAACCTTGGAGCAAGACACTTAGCTTTTATTGCCAGCATATGAGAGTAGATGCCTGAAATTTTGAACTGTTAAGGGCTATGCTCCTATTGATTGGTACACTGAGAAGGAAAAGGAGGTTCAGTCTTGCATTTTCTTTTCCTAACTCCATCCTCCATGTTTAGTGTTAGTATATACATCACATTGAACTTCATAATTGTTTTCACGGGCAGCCAGGGAAGCTGACTGAAAGCATTGCCCCACATTGCCACTAAATTCCTTTTTATGTCGTTCTTGATTGTTTCTGTTTATGATCACTTTTGGTTTGACAATTAAGATTTCATTCCTGTCCTGAATATTATCACATATGGTGCATAAAGACCAAATTCACATTGCTTTTGAAAGTAGAGTCAATTGATGAATTGACTTCTGGCATCTTTTGGGCTATATCTAATCACCTTTCCTAATGTGCGGTTGGTCATTTTCTGGTGCAGATGGCTTCTTGGTTATCCAGTAGTATATTTGTTCAGCAAAGAGCATATTGCTGATGCTATTTATAATCTTTCCACAAAGCCTCTTCATCTCTACAAGATCATAGTCTGCAGGTTTCTTGTTTCTAGGCCTAAGAAATCAATGTTATAGTGTTTCTGGGGTTAAAGCCAATAAGTTCTCAAAGATTTTTATATTTTCCTTGCAGAAAAGGAGCATCTGGAAAGAAGTCTAAGGAGGAATTAATGAGGTAATGTGGAAATGGATTCTTAAAAGATCCATGCATTATGTATTAATGTTTGTACGTGGGGACGTGTGTATATTGTGAATCCATGTTTCATCATCATGGGGGCCATAAGCCGTTGATGGGAGATGAATCCACAACCTTAGAGCGCAGGGGTGCCAATCACAGAAGTGACCATAGGTTCTGCCTCCAAGATCGGGGGACTTTAAGTCTATATGTGCATTGTTTGACTTCGTCAACCGAAAGGGTTTTCGAGTCGGGACCTAAGACCTGCCATTGCCTAGCGCAACGGTATTAATTACATCACCCATTTAGGGGAGAAAAACCTTGATTAATTGCCAGAAGAAAATGCATGATGACTGTGAATATGAGGCATCTGATAAAGCATAACATGAATTATAGATAGCACATGGGTGGTGTGAGTTGGACCTCTTCTTTAGAGTTTTTTTTGTTTGGTTTATCATGGTTTACTTTGGATTTATCATGTGATATGATTTGAGTGCATTTGTTTCTATTTTCATGTGATTTTTATATTTATATTCTTTTAATTTTTTGTTCTATTTTTCATTATCCCTTTATTTATTGCCATTTACATGTTTTGTTTCTTTTCTGCATTGCTCAATTAGGTCTAAAAGACTTTCCTCTTGATTTCAAATTGTTTTGAGTTGATTTGATTGACTTGACTTTCGATCTGATTTGAATTGTATATTATTATTTTGTTATTATTATTATTATATTACCATTATTATTATCATTTTTATTTCTATTTGTTTATTGTTTTATTATATATAGAGGGTTTAGGAGAAAGGGGGGGGGGCATAGTGTGGCGTCGGATCACCAATTCTGAGTGAACTAGGGCCGGATGAATCGAAGTCGGATCACCTCCTCCTTTGACCCAATCTATCAATTTTTTTATCCTTTTTTATTCTTTTAGTTAGGGGATTAGTTTACTGATCATTCTTTTGGTTTTACTTGTGAAGGAGGTTTAATTATTAGGTTTTATCATTTAGATTTTTTTATTATATTATTTTTTATGATCCATTATTTAGTTCATACAAAGTTTTTTTTAGTAAATGACTATCAATTGTTTTATTAAGATTTTCTACATTTTGTTTATTTATTCAATTTGTGAGCTTATGAACATATCATCTCTATTGCTGAGTTGGCGTCATAATGCGGGTCTTTGGTCTGCTTGTCGGGGCACCAAAATAGTTTGTGCCTACCACTCGGTTGTGCCGAGGAGGCCATATTTTCCGCAGCCATTGTCATTAAGCTTGTGACATAAACACTTAAATTTTAAATAAACGAAAAATCCGGTAACTTTTCGACATCACCTCTCCCTTTTCCTGGGACTTTGGGGGGGGGGGGGGGGGTTGCAAATGGGTAACCATCCACATGCAAAGAAGTGATGGCCCCGGTAAATGGGATGTGCGCTTAGCAATGCACTCAAGATGATCTAGACTTTGTTCCCTCGAGGGCTTGCCTTCAAGAGGGCTTAAGGTGCCTAGATGCCTTGATGGGATCGATGTATGCCATGATGGTCTTGAAATTTAGCTTGTTTTCTTTAGCCATATGCCAACATATTGACGGGCTTATGGGCCCTTGTTGGTCATGACCAAGGTTTGGGCGTGAAGACAATCATGAAAAGGGAAACCAGAGGTATAAATGTCGGTGACGAATATATGAAACCAAAGAAAGCATGCATGATTGTAGAAGAGACATTTGTTAAATATGTGATGTATGAGAAATCGAGACATTCAAACATAAAGTCGCAATCATTTAGGCCAACCATGACACCCAAGTTTATACAGTGCATGGTTCCTGGGGTGACGTCTCGGCCTTGGCAAGGTATGAGCCCAAGCAAGAGGATAGGGAGTCATGGACGGCCACCCCTTTGCATAGGGACCATGCCTTTAATCTGGGTAAAGCCAATGTAGTAAATAGTGAAAGTCGAGCGACACAAAGTGAACGACAATGAATGTAGACCTTGGGAGGTAATGGGCACACAACATACGAAGTCAATGCCTTAGTACAACCCCATGGTCTATCCTCATTCCCCGCGGGATATGAGAGTGACGATGCTTAACTATATGGATACGGCTCCCATCGTTGGCCGAGAGAAGCCTCCCTTGCTTTGGCTTGATGTACGCTCCAAGTAGCAGAGAGATTTGCCATTGATTCAGTGATGTTTGAAGGCAAAAGAACGGTCAGGTGGCCTATAGAGGTAGAGAGGATGATGAACATGCCATTTAAACATAATCACAAGTTGCATGAAGGAAATAAATGGAAAGGCCATTAGCATGAAATCGATGTAGGGAGGATGGGGTTATGGGATGTTTCATATGTGACCTTAGGGTGTGAAGGCCATACCCATTAAGTGAGCAAGCCTCACCCCGAGGTCCAAATATGACGAAAAGGAGACAAGAAATCATACCATGAAGGGAGAGATTATACATATATGAAACCTTCAAACATCAACCATTATGCATTTGTGATTATGGAGGCACAAAAGTCATACCCACCTAATGGGCAAACCTTGGTCCTTGATCAAAAGTGAACCAAAAGAGTGAAAAATCACATAAATAATGCATGAAGGGGAAAGGAGAACCCATGTAAGTCATATTGAGCTAAGAAGATCATGGGACCATACTCAACATCTTGAGCAAATCCCATGTCCTTGTCTCATTTAGGCCCAAAAACAAAGTTGAATAGAATGAGAAAACTTCAAGAGGGGGAGCTTGAAGAGAGAGAAACAAGAGCATAAATTACATAAACATGAAGAACATGAGGCCATAGGAAAAGGTTCTTTACTGATGATAGGAACTTGAAGTTACATAGGTGGGGGTATTACATGAGGAGAGAAGGTCATAGCATAAGGGAGGGAACATAGCATGAAGGCCTACCTCTCTCTTTCTCCCTTACAAAAGCACTCCAAGAACCTCCTAGATGAGTGGATGCTCTAATCTCCAAAGTGGCAGCATCTCCCCCTCCTGGCTTTCTCTTGTTCTCTTTGGACCCTTGGGGTCCAATTTATAGAGTTTTCTGGCAAACGATCCGGCACACAGAGTGTTTTGGCTCCGGTTCATTGCCTCAAGCTGATCTGCCACCAGTGGCCTGTCGCCGGTTCAAGGCTTCAGGTTGATCCAATGCCAATGGCCTGGCGCCGGTTCACCTCTTCAAGCAGATCCGACGTCAGTGACCTGGCGTCGATTCAAGTCTTCATTTTGATCCGGCATCCAGCATTGTTTGGTGCCGGTTCAGGGATTCAAGTTGATCCGACACTGGGCCTTGTCTGGCACCGGTTCAAAGCTTCAGGTTGATTCGGCACTGGGCCTTGTCTGGCATTGCCGTTTCTCTTCTTCATATTGATCCGGTGCAAGGTATGTCTCGGTGGTGTTTCTCTTCTTCATACTGATCTGGCGCCCAACATAGTCTGGCACCGATTTAGGTCTTCATGATGATTCACCTCATGGTATGTCCCGGTGCCATTTCTCTTCTTCTTATTGATCTGGCGACCAGCATAGTTTGGCACTGGCTTAGTGCTTCGTGTTGATCCGACGTTGAGCATGTTCCGGCGCCCATTCAGATGATCCGGCGTAGTGTGTGTCTGGCGCCGGTTCAAGGCTTCATGTTGATCCGACCCTAGGCATGTTTGGCGCCGGTTCAAGGCTTCATGTTGATCCAACACTAGACATGATCCGGCGTCGGTCCTCTTCTTCATACCAATCCGGCGCCTGACATAGTCTGGCGCCGGTTCAGTGCTTCATGTTGATCTGACGCTAGGCATGCTCCGGCGCTAGTTCTCTAAGTGCCTTAGCTTTTCGATGTCCGGGTGCAAATCACTTCGTCATTAGGACTTCAACTTCATGATTGCGGGCTTCTGACTTATTGCACAGTCGTGGACCTGTTGACTTGTCGCTGACGTGCATGTCTTTGCCATGTGCAATATTATATATATTGCAGTGCAATCGGCTATCTTCACGATTATCGGCGTTTTAAAGTCATCTATTTGATCCTATTACCTTGTAATAAATTGTTTCTCTGAGGGCGAATACATTTAAGCACTCAATCTGTCCATTGCGTTTTGCGGTTCTGAATGTTTCATTATGAGTTGAGACTAGTGGTAGTATACGTTACCAGATCGTTAATTCCATCAGGACCATCTCTACTAGATATTATCCATACTTGAAAAGACATCTTTTAAGAACTGATTGTTTCAATCTGAATGCCCCATACTCCATCCTCCACTCGAAACACCTCCATATTTATGTACAACTCATCATGAGAAGCAACTTAGAAAAATAAATGAATTATTAATAGGCATTACTGTTAACCTTAGCCTGACAGGATTCTTGGGTTGGGCTAGGTTTACAGAGCTTTAAGTAGGTGAACCAAGTGGATTATTTAGCAGGTCAGCATGAACTTTGCCAGTTTTGGACTGATTCTGGCTCATTGACATGACTAATTGAAGTTTTGCATATATTACCTACATCATTTCAAGAAAGTTTACATATCTATCTTGCAAGAATTTGCACGTGAATACCAGCCGGATAGAGATTTCCGTGGTAATATCAATATTTATGACATTAAAATCAGGCATCATCGTATATCATTGCGAACAATTTAATTCATTTCTTCTGTTTTCTTCTGATTCATTTATATATGCTTAAGGATGCATTTTTAAGCAGCTTCTCTGTCCCCTATGATCTAAGCATGGGTGGGAGACGGGAGCCATGGGCTGAGGCATTCTTTGCTCGTATGACGGGGAAGCTTGAAAGCTGCAATCATGTGTGGTCGGGTTTGCAGTTGGAGGTCACTGAGTGTTATCCTCAGGCAGTAGTTCTATAAATGAAACTAGATAAAGGATTATGGCATTGTTTTCATAAATTAAACCATCATATTCTTCTCCATAGTCCTTTTCTGGATAGCAATGCATCTCGACGTAGGTGGTTCATCTAAGTTCTGTGTTGCCCTTACAGTGTCTTGGAGAAGAGAAAGTGTGTTGAAAGAAAAAAAAAAAAAAAAAGCCTTATATGTGGACTCTTTGTACTCTTAACAAGAAATGAAAGGAACTCTTTTGAAGCATTTCGATCTGTTCCGCTCTTTAGAGCTTCAAAGCTTCCTCTTTATTTGGTGTGGCAAGGATCATTGCCCCATTTGCATAATGTAGCTTCTCATTCCTTCGGTTTGCCCTTCTATCAATTGCCGGATATTGATGCAGACGAGTTCGCCCTTTAGATACGAATCTTAGATAGACACTGGTAAAACCATTAATCTGTTCTAAATAGTAGTATCGGTGACATGATGTCTTTCTTTGTGACTTATTTAATGTGAGAATTTAATTGTGTATGGAGAAAGATATTTTAAAAGAGCAGGCATTAAATCCAATAAATGTTTCTATAGGTGCCCCCTTCTTCGCTTCATCTTCTTTTCTTCTTCCATCCGTGAATGAAGAGCGCCACTTGCCACTGCGTCTCCACATTATCACCGTCACTGTCATTTCCTGTCACATAATATGGCGTAGACTAATAAATTACTCTCAACTCAAAGCAATCCAATTCAGATTATTTACCCGAACAGTGGATAATAAGTGTTTCTTATTTCTGAATATGTTAAGACCGTTCATGATTCAGTTCAATTCGGTGTTTATGATTCAGTTTGATTCGGTTTTAAATTATTTTCGGTTCAAGTCGAATCAAATCGAAATTCTTTGCGAATCGAATCAACTTGAACTAACCAAAATATGAATCGAACCTAGCTGACCTGTTTTAGTTCGGTTCGGTCCATTGTTTGGGTCTATTGGATTTCTTTTTGGACTGTTGATATATGATGGGGCTAAAAGTTAATGATAAAATAGTGAAAATAAAAATGAGTGAGTAAATCAGTGGTAAAAATAGTGAGAACAAAAATCATTGATAAAAAGAGTGGGAAAAATTGGGAGAAAATAGTGAAAATGAAAATTAGAGAGAATAACAATGAAAATAAAAATCAGAGAGAAAAACAATGAGAATAAAAACAGTGATAAAAATGAAAATAAAATATGTGACAAAAAATTAGTGAAAAAAACAGTGAGAATAAAAATCAATAGAAATAGTGAAGATAGAAACTAGTAAGAAAAATAATGAAAAAAAAAATCAGTGAGAAAAATGAAAGATAATTAAAATTTGTTTTCCATTATCAGAAAATATAAGCATAAAAATAACTAAAAACAATCTTGCAGAAATAAGTGAAAATAAAAAGATCGAAAAAAAACATAAGAAAAACCACTAAAAATCAATTTGGTTTATTTGGTTCGTACGGTTAGATTCAGTTTACAAATTGAACTGAATTATTCAAATTAATCCGTTTGATTTTGATCATTGACTTAAATTCTAACATTTTGAACCAAATCAAATTGGAATTTTTTATTCGGTTCAATTCGATTTTTTTTATTCAAACCAAAAAATGAACAATCCTATAATATGCTATCTAACGATCAAGGATACCTTTAGTCATTTGTGATACTATGGAAATAGGACTAAGCACATCACAAGTTAGTTTTTTTTTCCATCCATGATCCGCCCAAGGTTCTTGTAAGCGAAGGTGGATGATATTGTCGATTCTTATGGTAATATACATATTATTATTGGAGACTCAATTGGTAAGATCCAATTGTTGAAGCTCAACCCAACAAGTGAAAATTCAATTACTAAATATGAGTTTGCCTTACAGAGCTTAGTTATCAAGCGAGACTCACGAAGCGCTACGAGCGCTTGATTTGTCGACCTCAGGAGGGTCCCATATTCCAACATTGAAGCCTAGAGGACACTCTTAAGTAGCAACAAACATAGCTTCCAAGGTAACGCCTTGGGAGGTGCTAAAATGGGAAGTTAGCTTAACCTATACTCTATTTGTTAAGTCGGCATATTTTTACCTAGCAAGCATAACTTATCATAGTAGATCCTTAGTTCGACAAAGCCATAATTTCCACCCACGATCCTTTTAGTAGTCATAACAGACCATAATGGTCACTATCATGTGGTTACATTCACTACCTATCCTTAACTGCAGCTACATCGTATGAAACTATCTAAGAGACTCGAGCACCTTTAAATCTCATAGAAATCCCCTTCGGCTATAGGTAACACACAACTTTGCACTCTACCGTGGGGAGTGGTCTCTAACCGTCCCACCCTCTTGCTCTAGTTTTTATCTAATGTTGCTTAAGCATCGAAGGGTTTTTCTTGAGATCTTCATCTTAGGACCTCCTAATGCTTTGTTCTCTCTTACAGATCTCCTTCTTGGTGAAGCAAAATGTGATCTAGTTTTCCGAATCTCAAAGCCATCTAGCGGTTTGCAACAGATTCAAAATCCTACATCCTCGACTATAAAAAATGAGAGGAAGTATATGCAATTACTCTTTTCGAAAACAAGATAGTTGATTGATGGTTGTGATAAAAATACGAGCTTCCAGTTTTCAATCTCCTATCATCTTTCAGATTTAGTGACTAGACCTTCCAATCACAATAATATTTTTTTTATAATCTCACATTTATTTGATGCACACCCTTTTTTCTATGCTTTTTCGTAAACTCTTGAAATAATTTATTCTGAATTTATTTGGGGTGCTCCACTAATTGATTTGAGATCATTAGCAGTTGTAAACAAATACTAAGCTTTGAGGGACAAACCCTAAATATGGTAACATCATAATAGTTGAAAATTAAGGATCCCATAGACTTAGACCATCCACTCATTTGTATTTTTTCTCTTTTTTTAATAGGTAAATAAGAGAAATACTTGCTATTCGGACAAATGTTGGGGGTGCAACAACTAGTTGAAATCAGACTAGGCCACGCGAAAAGGAGCCCACATCAGATCGGGTAACAAAATGAAAATTTTAAATGTGCATAGCATCAGCCATCATGACACAAGACTTTAAAAAAAGGTGAAAATTTTTAAATTTTCTTTTACCTTCCCTCCATCAACTCCACTCTAGGTGCAAAAAAAGAAAGAGATTGCAGCATATTTTTGTTTGCGATGATTATAACTAGAGAGACAGAGAGAGAGGGATGACATGGAAGGGGGTAAGGAGCGGGTGAGTCGGATATGCCAGTGCCAGGTCAGGTTCAAGAGGATGAGTCAGCAGAGGAGTTTGTGGCACACCCCCATGGGGCAGTGACAGCAGCAGCAGTGGTACCAGCCTCCACCCCAGTAGTATGCGGATTGGTTCCCCATGGCCGAATAGTTCTTCAGGACCATGTTTCAGGGGACGTGGCAGCCAGGGCAGACGACAGTGGGAGGTCAGCCACCATTACCTCCCCCAGTAGTACCAAAGCAGCAGACAGATCTGCAGGTGGAGCAGCCATCAGTTCAACAGGCGTTGGGTACTGGGAGTACCCGGGTCGGTAGGAGGAGGACGGCTGTCACTGAAGATAGGACCGCCCTCTTGGAGAGGTTCCTGTGTCTCTGACCACTGGCGTTCTTCGGCGACTATGACCCAGATAGATCTGAGAGTTGGACACACGAGTTGAAGCCTACGTTCGAGACCATGGAGTGCGTCGAGGAGGATTAGGTCAGATTGGCAGTGTATTAGCTCAAGGGGCCAGCCCATGAGTGGTGGAGAGTTCAAAGGCAGATACACTTCCCAGGGCAGCGTCTAGATCAGGTTTCTTGGCAGCGGTTCTTGGAGGTCTTCCACGGCGAGTATTTTCTTGACTATGCTTGACGTGAGAGACGAGATCAGTTTCATGAGTTGGTTCAGGGTGATTTGACGGTTGCTCAGTATCACCAGAGGTTTGTCAGATTGTTGAGGCATGTTCCTCATGTCGTCGACAGTGAGCATGCTTGTGCAGAGAGGTTTATTACAGGACTGAGGCCAGATTTACGGTGGGGCGTGACTGCTCACATGTGTACCACTTTGAGAGTGGCAGTGGCTAAGGCCACTGCCTTGGAGAGAGAGACTTGGCAGCCCTAGCAGTAGCAGTGAGCTTCTTCTAGGACCACACCGTATCAGCATCCCGCAGGTAGTTGTGGTAGTGCGACTTCTTCTTCTTCTGGTTCGGGCAGTTCCGGTTTGCGCTCGAAGTTCAGGCAAATGAACACTCGTGAGGGTGGACGGAGCCGGCAACAAAAGCGCCAATCGAGGTTTGTAGAGCAGTCAGTCTAGCAGGGAACCGAACAGGGCAGGCAAGAGGCGGTTTGTTACACTTCTGGTTTCCCAGGCCACTTCAGGAGGGATTGCCCGATGGGGCAAGTCCAGCAGCCGTAGCAGCCAGTACAGTACAGTCAGCAGTTACCGCAGTACCAGTACCCTCCGCAGTAGCAGGCACCCCGTCAGCAGCAGCAGGGGTAGTACCTTCAGCAGCCTCAATAGTTTCAGCAGCATCAACAGCCACAGCAGTTTCAGCCATACCACCAGCAGCAGCAGTTTCCATAGCACCAGCCGGCGCCGCAGTAGCAGTAGCCCCAGCAGACGCCGTAGCGTGGGCGTGGTCGTGGTCGTGTGATGGCTCTCACCAGAGAGGAGGCCGAGGGATCGAACCTGGTCGTAGGTACTTTGCCTATCCTTGGTAGAGCTACTTGTGTTCTGGTTGATCTCGGTGCTTTGCTGGCATGGACTGGTTGGAGGCTCAGCCAACTGTGGTGGATTGTTAGCAGAAGACCGTGCGGTTTGAGATACCTGGAATGCCCGTTCTTTGCTTCCGAGGTATCCGGTCTACTCGTCGGCCTTTTATTTCTTTCTGTAGAGCTCATCGTTTGATCCGCGATGGTTGTGTAGCATATCTTGCTTCTGTTTGTTCCTTGGAGCCTAGTGGGTTGTCTGTTTTTGATGTACCTGTTGTTTGTGAGTTTTCTGATGTGTTTTCAGAGGATCTACCTGAGTTACCGCCTGAGCAGGAGGTAGAATTCTCCATTGAGCTTTTACCTGGTATGATGCCTTTGTCCAAGGCACCATACCGGATGGCTCCGGCTGAGTTGCGCGAGTTGAAGCGCCAGTTGCAGGAGTTGCTTGAGTTGGGTTTCATCCGTCCGAGTCGTTCGCCGTGGGGATCACCAGTGTTGTTCGTGAGAAAGAAGGATGGCAGCTTGAGGTTGTGCATCGATTACAGGCAGCTGAACCAGGTAACAATGAAGAACAAGTATCTGTTGCCCAGGATCGATGACTTGTTTGATCAATTACAGTCAGCCAAAGTATTTTCGAAGATTGACTTGAGGTCTGGTTACTACCAGTTGAGGATCAGTGTGACGGACCGGGGTATTTATGCCCATTAAGGCTCCATATCCAGATCCGCCTTCCGCGAACGGACCGAAGTCTCGCAAGGGATAGCTCACACAACTGTCCAGTAGAAATATAAAAGACAAACACAAGAATATAAGACACAAGAAAGTACATGTGCTCATATCTGTTCACAAATTGTACAACTGTCCCATTACATTAATACATGTCCAATTAAAAGAAAGTACAACTACCTGGGGCATACCCCGAGGGAGCACAAGACACACACCAAACTACTACACTACTGCTGGGTACAAGTCTGACACAACGCCACTGCAAGCCAAACACACGGCAAGCCCTGAAAAGAACTGTAGGGGAGTGAGCCTCAACAAGTCACTGGCTCAGTAGGGGCTACCCAAAACAACACCGTAACCACGACACCTCAACCCCAATGGGTCTCACTGGCAACATCAATAGCCAACCATTTCATACTCACATCATGACAATAAATAACAATTAAACATACTCATGATAATAAACATAACGTCCTAAAAGAAAAGTAAGACTACAGGACTAACATAAAATCATTAGTTAACCAACTACTAAAGTGCCTAAACCACAGTCTCACTGGCACACTGCTACAACAACTGGTTGCCTAAACTATAAGCACACAGGCAGGTCACGGCCTAAGCTGCAGCTTCACAGGCAAATCTCAAACACTTGAGTAACAGGACTGCTAACAAAGAGGTGGTCCTTTATACTCCAAACCACACTACATCGGGAAATACATAGTAGTGTTATGGATTGGCTTCGTGGTAGCCAGTTCTGTTACCTTGCTACTCTGAGGTACCACAACGGCCTACAACAACCACAAACTACAAAGTAACCCACGAAGGAAATAGGTACCTGCTACTCTGAGGTACCACAACACAAACACTGGAACAAATGGTACAAGTAGGTGATAAACACCACACTGAATCACAATTATATTATGCTATCATTTAGGCACACATTACAAGTAAAACCTTAACGGCAAGTTACACAAACCACAACTCAGTCACAACTGTGCCAACACCAGGGCGCACACTCGAACTGGTCAAACCTCGACCACGAATCACAAACTCACGAACTAAACTCACGAACTACAACTAGTGGCAAAGCACGAGTCAAGCCACATCTAGAGATGGCAAAGCACGAGTCAGAAAGAACGACGCCACCACCGGGAACAGACTACTAGCTGATCAGGCCAGTATCCAACCCGGACAACACAAACACAAGAACAACCTCTCAGCCTCGCAGTCACGGACGAAAGTTCAACTGCCGCTCCACGAGAACAAGTCAAACAACTGTGGAGACCAACCAACACCACACCTACAGACACACAGCTGGGCCCATGCCTGGCACCTGTAGAGTCTCTGGCCGGAGCACTCTAAATGAGGCACTGGAAAACAGGATTAGCTGGGGAACAGTGACGTCTATGGTGTCCGTACCCCCAACTACGAGCGCGCTACAAGCGACACAAGAACAAACTCTGGGAAGTCACTGTCCATGCCATCTTTCCCTCAGCCGACGTACAACTCAAACACAGGAGTGAGGGTGTCCAGGAAGACGACACAGACCTCAACGGTACAACACAAGTACCGGGACAAAACCCCGAGCACAACAAACACACGTGCCTGGCTCACAAAGAACCTGGGGTACCCGACTAGAGAGGCATTCCGGAATAGGCACCGGACCACCACACTCGGCTAGCACAAACCACGATACTTACACAAACACTTTATGTTACCGATCACGGTACACAATTCACCATTAAGGATAGCTTGTCCTAGTCACCCTGTGACTCACAAGCTAACTTGCACAACTACACATACTAACCATATTAAAAATAACACCGCAGTTGTCATTGGTCACACGGTGACTCCACTGCCACACTAAACATAATAGCACGACCACACTTAATAATCCATCTAGGATAATCACAAGAGATCCTAAAGATCATAGGAAACCTCATCATCGCAATACGCAAAATGACCTCACTAATTATTAATCACAATAACGCACGATATGCCATGAACATACAAACCATATACATGGCATCTAAACCTCGTAGATATCACGTGTATAATACCTCACGATGAATATATCACACATTATCTATGTAAACAAGATGTCCAACACATGGACAATATGCACATACTTAAACCTCTACGTGCACCACACATTATTCACGTAAAACATGCCCATTACATGAGCAGTATGCTCCAAGAGCATAACAAGTGCACTGGCTCACACCGGTCATTGCCATGCACACACAAACACGCAATATTCATAACCAGAAAAAGCTACGTAAACCACACTGCATGGATACATGCACCAGTTGACGGCAACATCGACTGCCGCTTATAAGAAGTAGACGGCAAGCGATCTAGCCGTTTATATCTCGGCTGATGAGCTTGGCGACAAGTGATGTTGACGCCAAGTTCTTCAGCTCTTTCCCTGCAGAAACCCTAATCGATCCACATGCATCCTGATCCCGAAACCATTAAGAAATATGAGGAAACAGTTCCTTTAACTCCCATGCATTATAATTAAACTAACACAAACATGCTTACTACATAAAATCACCAAACACCCCTTATCCCCCGGTGCAATTTAATCCGAAAATACATTAAAAACACTGATTCAAGTGGTTAAGTCGTGTTTTAATGTTTCTAACAAGCTAACAGGATTCGTCCCCTACCTCAGAACACGCTCAAACCTCCCGCAACCTCCTGGTTCACACCGAACCCTCCGCGAACTCCCACGGAATTGCACCACGCCACGGAGATTCCTCGCGCGATTCGTCACCGCCACACGTTCCACGGTCCTCCAAGCATCCTTCAGTACCTGTTGGAGGCTCTAGAAACACTGGAACGTGAAGCTGGGGCAGAGGGAGAGAGAACCAGGGGAAGAACCTGCTCTCGGGTGACCCTATAACCTGCAGAATTCTCAGGTTGGCGTCAACCCCTTGCCGCCAAGGACAACCGCCACCCTAAACGTCCACATCTAATGCCGCCAAGATCATGCAGTCAACGACAACCTACCTGGACGCCAACAAGTCAACGACCACCCCTGGCCGCCAACTCCTACTCAACTGCAGCAGGTCCTATTTCATTTCGGGACCTAACCTGCACCACACCTACACACACCACGCGTCTACACCACACTGGCCTTACAACAGCCATCACAACCACACACACACACGACCCAAAAAGGATCCGAAAATAAGCGACGTTACATTATTATCACCTAAAAACAAATGTCGTCCTCGACATATAAAACAAATCACAACAATCCGGATTATCACCTAAAATCAAATAAAGCCGAACACAGAACAAGTAGGATACTCTTTCTCTGCTTCAGTCTTTCAATTCCTCTCACAATTACTCTGTTCTGTCAATTCCATTGTCTTTCTTTACCTTTCAACCGTAGGCGATTCTTCCTTACCAATGGTGCTTTATCTCCTTGGACTGAAACCTGCTTCCACAATTTCTGGGCTGTGTTTGCAATATTTTTTCCGAGACCGCTTTATCTTTCTCAATATCTTACACTGTAATATCTTTCATGCCACCATTTTCTTTTTCCATTTATCACTATTTGCTGTTATCCTGCCTTATCTGCATTCACATTCACAACTGACACTCTTCAAAGAAATCAATCATCATCTTTGAATTTTCTGCTTTTTCATATTATTCTACTCATACTACTTAAAGTCAATCTCTGATTAAAAAAACATAATAAACTCTGTTCCTTTATTCCACTGCGCAAAACTTTACACTTTCTCCTTATTCAAGCAAACTTGAACAATCTCTGAATATTAAATCTTCTTGCTTCCACTTCCGCTGCGCTACTCGGATCACACTGAACATTTTTGCAAAATATTTCATAATTTCTGTTCAAGTATTACTTTCAATTACTTTCTTCTGGCTTCAATGCTTCTCAAATCATCTTATTCAATTAATTCATGCTGAAGAAATTACTGTAATTTTTGATCTGCCAAACCGCTATTACATATGTGCTTTTCATATATCTTTCCTGTTTTACTGACATTCTCTGGCTAATTCCCATAATTCTAGGGCATAACTTTTCAAATATTCTTAATCAATCTGCTCCAGCATTTAAACCCTGAAATATCTTAATAACAATTCCTTTCTGCTCAATTAATCATTTCTTTACATCAATATGCAAACTCTAACTGACTTTCCTGACTCATCTAACATTATTCATTCATCATTTGCTAAATCTTCATTCTTTAATCCATATCTTTTCTGCAAAATATCTCTCTATTCATTAAATATTCTTTCTGAAAAATTTCTCATAATCTGCCATCATCAACTAAATATTCCTCTTGTGACAATTCTCACAAATTCTTATTGCACACTAATTCTTTTTTCTCTCTTTCTTTATTCAACTGATCTTTTCTATACTTATTTATACAAATCTTCATATCACACTTCCTGCTATCATCATATTCATAACAACATTTTTCTCAGATTTCTGATCTCAGGCATATTTAATCTATCGCCATAAATCACTGCTCTTTTATGTATGATACCTTTTTTTTAAAAGCTGATCTGCCTTTTTAATCATATCAAACTCTTCATAACACTAATCACATTTTCATCCACACTGTTTCTTAATATAATCTGACTCAAATATCTAATGCCACAATACTTCTACTGAGTTTCTCAACTGCAACTTTCACACACACACTGACATGATCCTTATCACTTGTTACCATACACCTGTCTTTGCTAACTCTGTACTTTATTACACATACAACAGGCATATCCCTCTCAGGGCACTACTTTACCTTTCTCCTCTAATCTCTACAACTGAAAACTTTAAACACTTATAATTTAATGCTTTTAACTGTACTAGTGCTAGGATGCTACCACATAACTTATGCCACTATCACATTGTGGCACAACACTGCTCCCAACTGCCAATTTAATAAACAGAAACACACGGTTTACGTGCCAAAAGCTCACGTAAAAACTACTTTATATCACACAAAACCGCAGACTTACTACCAGCAGTGGACATTAATCCATGTATTGGAACATTATACTTTCAATGTCTTTTCATATTCTAACTAGACATTGCTCTGATACCAACTGTGACGGACCGGGGTATTTATGCCCATTAAGGCTCCATATCCAGATCCGCCTCCCGCGAACGGACCAAAGTCTCGCAAGGGATAGCTCACACAACTGTCAAGTAAGAATATAAAAGACAAACCACAAGAATATAAGACACAAGAAAGTACATGTGCTCATATCTGTTCACAAATTTGTACAACTGTCCCATTACATTTAATACATGTCCAATTTAAAGAAGTACAACTACCTGGGGCATACCCCGAGGGAGCACAAGCTCACACAACACTAACTACTACACTAGCTGGTGGTACAAGTCTGACACAACGCCACTACAAGCCAAACACACGACAACCCTGAAAAGAACTGTAGGGGAGTGAGCCTCAACAAGTCACTGGCTCAGTAGGGGCTACCCAAAACAACACCATAACCACAGACACCTCAACCCCAATGGGTCTCACTGGCAACATCAATAGCCAAACCATTTCATGCTCACATCATGACAATAAATAACAATTAAACATACTCATGATAATAAACATAACGTCCTCAAAAGAAAAGTAAGACTACAGGACTAACATAAAATCATTAGTTAACCCAACTACTAAAGTGCCTAAACCACAGTCTCACTGGCACACTGCTACAACAACTGGTTGCCTAAACTATAAGCCACACAGGCAGGTCACTGCCTAAGCTGCAAGCTTCACAGGCAAACCTCAAACACTTGAGTAACAGGACTGCTAACAAAGAGATGGTCCTTTATACTCCAAACCACACTACATCAGAAACTACATACAAGGTAACAGAACTGGCTACCACGAAGCCAATCCATAACACACTAAAACTATAATTGGAATCATACCCAAGAGAGTAAAACTCAACAAGTGGAAGGTCTCACACGGCCTCCACGGAGCATAGCTCTACTAAACCACAATAAGCCTAAGCCACAAGCCTCATCGGCAAAATACCCACAAAGGTAACGTAATTAATAATCACAAACTAATCCACAATAAAATATAACCAAGATCTACTTAAAACAGTTAGGATACAACAAGTGGCAGGTCAAACCACAAGACCTCCACAACACACAAGTACCCGGAAAGGTTGGTACACAATGTACCACCACAAAACTACAAAGTAACCCACGAAGGAAATAGGTACCTGCTACTCTGAGGTACCACAACACACAACACCAGAACAAAGGGTACAAGTAGGTGATAAACACCACACTGAACCACAATTATATTATGCTATCATTTAGGCACAACATACAAGTAAAACCTTAACGGCAAGTTACACAAACCACAACTCAGTCACAACTGTGCCAACACCAGGGCACACCTCGAACTGGTCAAACCTCGACCACAAATCACAAACTCACGAACTATAAACTCACGAACTACAACTAGTGGCAAAGCACGAGTCAAGCCACAGCTAGAGCTGGCAAAGCACGAGTCAGAAAGAACGACGCCACCATACGGGAACAGACTACTAGCTGATCAGGCCAGTATCCAACCCGGACAAACCAACACAAGAACAACCTCTCAGCCTCGCAGTCACGGACGAAAGGTCCAACTGCCGCTCCACGAGAACAAGTCAACAACTGTGGAGACCAACCAACACCACATCTACAGACACACAACTGTAGGCCCATGCCTGGCACCTCTAGAGTCTCTGGCGGAGCACTCTAAAGTGAGGCACTGGAAACAGGACTAGCTGGGGACCAGTGACGTCTACTGGTGTCCGTACCCCAACTACGAGCGCGCTACAAGCGACACAAGAACAAACTCTGGGAAGTCGCTGTCCCACTGCCGTCTTTCCCTCAGCCGGACGTACAACTCAAACACAGGAGTGAGGGTGTCCAGGAAGACGACACAGACCTCAACAGTACAACACAAGTACCGGGACAAAACCCCGAGCACAACAAACACACGTGCCTGGCTCACAAAGAACCTGGGGTACCGACTAGAGAGGCATTCCGGAATAGGCACCGGACCACCACACTCGACTAGCACAAACCACAATACTTACACAAACACTTTCTGTTACCGATCACGGTACACAATTCACCATTAAGGATAGCTTGTCCTAGTCACCCTGTGACTCACACCACGGGAATTGCACCACGCCACGGCGATTCCTCGCGCGATTCGTCACCGCCACATGTTCCACGGTCCTCCAAGCATCCTTCAGTACCTGTTGGAAGCTCTAGAAACACTGGAACGTGAAGCTGGGGCAAGAGGGAGAGAGAACCAGGGAAGAACCTGCTCTCGGGTGACCCTATAACCTGCAGAATTCTCAGGTTGGCGTCAACCCCTTGCCGCCAAGGACAACCGCCACCCTAAACGTCCACATCTAATGCCGCCAAATCATACAGTCAACGGCCACTTACCTGGACGCCAACAAGTCAACGACCACCCCTGGCCGCCAACTCCTACTCAACTGCAGCATGTCCTATTTCATTTCGGGACCTAACCTGCACCACACCTACACACACCACGCATCTACACCACACTGGCCTTACAACAGCCATCACAACCACAACACACACGATCCAAAAAGGATCCGAAAATAAGCGACGTTACAATCAGAGAGTCAGATATTGGCATGACAACTTTTCGTTCGAGGTACGGTCACTTTGAGTTTGTCGTGATACCGTTTGGGCTCACGAATGCACTAGCAGCTTTTATGGATTTTATGCATAGGATGTTCAGTGAGTACCTAGATAGGTTTGTGGTCATCTTTGTAGATGACATTTTGGTTTACTCGGCTTCTGAGGAGGAGCACGAGGTGCATCTGAGGATCGTGTTGGAGATGTTGTAGAGTCACCAACTTTATGCCAAGTTCGACAAGTGAAAATTTTGGCTGAGAGAGGTGCACTTTCTCGGACACGTGATCTCAGGTTCTGGAGTGGCAGTGGATCCTGCCAAGATTGAGGCAGTGTTGTCTTAGGAGAAGCCCACTTCAGTGTTAGAGGTTCGCAACTTTTTAGGTTTGGCAGGCTATTACAGGAGGTTTATCCAGGATTTTTCCAGGATTGCAGAGCTATTGACCAGATTGACTAGACTTGAGGCCAGATTTGTTTGGACAGAGGACTGTGAGCAAAGTTTTCATGAGTTGAAGAGGAGGTTGACTTCAGCGCCAGTGTTGGTCTTGCCTTCAGGTAGCGGAGATTTTATGGTTTACACAGACGCTTCGAGGTCAGGTTTGGGTGCAGTGCTGATGCAGCATGGTGGGGTCGTTGCCTATGCTTCTCGGCAGCTGAAGAAGCATGAGGAGAACTACCCTACTCACGACTTAGAGTTGGCAGAAGTGGTGTTCGGTCTGAAGTTGTGGAGGCACTATTTGTATGGCGAGGCATTCGAGATCTTCACCGACCATCAGAGTTTGCAGTACATTTTCACTTAGAAGGATTTGAACTTGAGGCAGCGCAGATGGATAGAGTACCTGAAGGACTACGACCTTACCCTCTCCTATCACCCGGGAAGGGCTAACATCGTGGCAGATGCTTTGAGCAGGCGAGTTCGCTTGAGTTCGTTGATGGTTAGAGAGTGGCAGTTGTTTGAGGACTTGTCTCAGGGAGTTTTCTGCCCTCGAGGTACAGAGATCATGCAGTGATGACCAGTTTGTCAGTTGGCCCGTCAGTGTACCGTCAGGTGCTGGAGGCACAGCAGGCAAATTCAGAGTTGGCAGATATTTTGCAGATGCCAGATGTTGAGCTGGACGAGGACAGTGAGGTCAGGTTCAGAGGCAGATTGTACGTTCCCTGTGATGCACGGCAGGCGCTATTGCCAGAGGCACACCGGTCGAGGTATGTTGTTCATCCTGGTTCCACCAAGATGTATCATAATCTGAAGAGGTTCTTCTGGTGGCCAGGGATGAAGAGGGGCATGGTAGAATTTGTCGCTCGTTGCCTTACCTGTCAACAGGTGAAGGCTGAGCATCGATATCCTGGTGGTGAGCTGCAACCGTTGCCCATTCCTGAGTGGAAGTGGGATGACATCACCATGAATTTTGTAGTTGGTTTGCCCCGTACTCCGCAGAGGCATGATGGTATTTGGGTGATTGTGGACAGGTTGACCAAGTCAGCGCACTTCCTTCCAGTCAGGATGTCTTGGTCAGTGGACAGGCTTGCCAGACTGTATGTGGACCGAGTTGTTCTGTTGCACGGGACCCCAGTTTTCATTGTTTTCGATAGAGATCCGAGGTTCACTTCAGGGTTTTGGCGTAGTTTGCGGAGAGCTCTTGGCACAGAGTTGAGACTGAGTTCAGCGTATCACTCGCAGTCAGATGGTCAGTCAGAGAGGACTATACAGACTTTGGAGGATATGTTGAGAGCTTGTTGTTTGGACTGGGGTGGCACTTGAGAGTCCCACCTTCCGATGGTAGAGTTTGCATACAACAACAGTTATCACTCGAGCATTAGAATGGCCATACGAGACTTTGTATGGTCGGCCGTGCAGGACACCACTTCACTGGTTCGAGGTAGGTGAGAGGCAGCTTTTGGGACCAGAGATGGTACAATAGTGTGCCGATACAGTCAGTTTAGTCAGGCAGAGGCTTTAGGCAGCACAGAGTAGGCAGAAGAGCTATGCAGATGTCCGTAAGAGGCCGTTGCAGTTCAGTGTGGGTGACCATGTGTTCTTACGAGTCTCTCCGACCAAGGGTGTCATGAGGTTTGGTAAGAAGGGAAAGCTCAGTCCGAGGTATATTGGACCTTTCCCTATTACAGAGAGGATCGGCGAGGTCGCGTACAGGTTGCATCTTTCAGTAGAGTTAGTAGGTGTGCACGAGGTTTTTCACGTTTCGCAGCTTAGGAGGTACGTTGTAGATCCGTCGCACGTGTTAGATCACTCGCAGTTAGAGGTTGCACCAGATTTGTCAGTACCAGAGCACCCAGTCAGAGTTGTGGACGACAGAGTGCAGCAGTTGCGCAGGAGGCAGATTCCGCTGGTTAAGGTTGTTTGGGAGAAACACGTTGGTGGCGAGGCCACGTGGGAGTGCGAGGATGATATGAGAGAGCAATTCCCTTATTTGTTTGATTGATAGGTATGTTGTTTTTCCTTGCGCTGCTTTTTATTGAAACTGAGTTTCTTTCGATTTCGAGGACAAAATCCTTTTAAGGGGGGTAGAATGTGAGACCCATCCATCTTGGGCCCTTAGCCCTGTCCTCAGGGTTGCAACATACCCCTTGGTCGCGACATTGTCACGCCAGAGGAGCTGGTCGCGACATGGTTTTGGTCGTGGCATACCTGGCCGTCGCATTCTGGTCGCGACGGGGGTGGGCGTTGCGTTCTTGTCATGTCATCTGGAGGCATTTCGACTACTTTTCTGACTGTTCTGACCACTATCCTTTTTGTCAGAACGGCCTTGTCGGGTGTCAGGCGCGTGCAGTGTTGACGCAACCTGGCAGTCTGTTGCGTTCTGGTTTTCCCAGTCTTCGAGGTTTGACTGCTTTTGGTGTCGCACCGAGCAAGGCGGTCGCGACATGGTCACGACGCTTGTGGGCGTCGCGACATGCTCGCTGTCATGCCGGCCCGCCCCGTCGCATCTCTGGACCTGTCGGTTCAAAATCGAGGCCGACGCCCATTTCCCCCTTTCTCCTTTCCTTTCTTCTTCTTCTTCCTTCTTCTCTCCCCCGAGCTCCTCTTGTGTTCTTGGCTTGTTCGTGGTGCTCGTGGCGGGGAGGTGACGTCTCCTTGGTGTAGGCGACGTTCAGGTGGTGCTTGGAGCGAGGAGGAGGTGGCCATTCTGACGTGAAGGCCCCAACGGGTCGGCTCTACTCCTTGAGGTAGAGACTCTCATCTTCCTCTCATTCTAGCATGCTCCCCTGCCCCTTGAGATCTTTGTTTCTCCGTGGTTTTGGGGTTGTGGGGTGTGTGAGATCCATGCTCATGGTGAGTGAGGTCTCCTTCAAGCGTAGATTTCCTTGTGATGCATGATTAGTGGGGTTGAGGGTGGTTTGGTTGTTTACAAGCTTTCCTACATGTTTCCCATACTCCCCTCCCCCTATGGAATGTGTTTGTATCGGATTTGGGGCGGTCCTTGGGAGGATTGTATCGGGACGCCCCTCGGCTGAGATCGCGACCTGTTAGAGCCAGTAGAGCCAGTAGAATATTGGTAGTCCCTACTGAGCTTCTGTTGTGAAGCTCATCCCTTCCTTTTCCAGGTGAGACTTCTCAGCAGCGGCCAGGTGCGCGTTGGGTGGAGGAGGAGGGGCAGTAGTCGTCATCCCCGTAGCTAGCAGTGGTTTCCCTCTTCAGTTGTACTTCACCCTTGAGGTATGCCCCTAAGGGCTCTGTCCTCCCCCTTTTTACTTGTACTAGTTATGTGTGTGTTGGGACTGTACCTAGAGCGATACACTGCGGTCTCGCTCTTCTTCCTACTTCTGTGTGTGTGCTCCTAGTTCAATAGTTGACGTTTATTTCCCTTACATATTCTGTTAGACTTGTGTTATTGCCCTTCCGGGTCCTCGGATCCATGGGCGGCGACTGCGAAAATCGGGTTCTCGACTGTGGCCGAGGGTTGGGTTCTCGGGGTCGTTACAGAACGACGCCACCACACGGGAATGGTCTACTGGTTCATGACGCCAGTATCCAACCCGGACAACACAACACAAGAACAACCTCTCAGTTTCGCAGTTAAGGACGAAAGGTCCAACTGCCGCTCCACAACCACACAGTAAAGTCAAAGAACAGTGAAGACCAACCAACACCACACCTGCAGACCACACACAACTGCAGGCCTATGCTTGGCACCTTTAGAGACTTTGGCCTGAACTCCCTAAAGTGAGGCACTGGAAAAACAGGACTAGTGGGGCTTAGTACATCTACTGGTGTCTGTACCCCCAACCACAAGCGTGCTACAAGCTACCGCACACCCTCAAACACGAGTCGTTGCCCACTGTCGTCTTTCCCTCTACCGAACGTACAACTCAAACACAGGAGTGAGGTTGTCCATAAAGACGACACAGACCTCTATGGTACACACCGTACCGGGACACGCCCCAAGCACAACGTGCCCGGCTCACAATGAACTTGGGGTACCCGACTGAAGAGGCATTCTGGAATAGACGCCGGACCACCAAATTCGGCAAACACACGAACCACGATACATGTTTATACAACCTTTATTTATAAACCACAATACATATATCATAATTAGCTCGTCACTGGTCAGTGGTCACTATGTGACCTCCAAGCAAAGATATATTTATACACACATGAATCACATAAACACATAATAACCTTGCCTATCATTGGTCATCTCATGGCCTCCATAGCAACGCGCTATACCACAATGCACATTAATCACATAACTAACATAATCACATAATTAACTTATTCCACTAAATAGTCACAATCTAAACCATTAAACTTATGCTTTACTAACATAAACCATATTGGAATAACTTAAAACAACCTTAAATAGCCAAGGCTAGGTCCACATAGGACCATCATAGCCCAACCACTACAAACATACCTCGGAAGTTGAAACGCGACGGACACAGGCGTCGCCTTTAAGAATGCGACGACCTGTCCAGACGCAATTCCAAACCTAATGCGACAAGGCTCAGCGTCGCGACCAGGATGCGACGGCCCGATACGTCACCTTCAGGCCAAACGTCAAACACGAACATTCGAAGTGCAAATCACGATGGGACTATACGTCGCGACATAGACCACACTAAACTGTACACAAAATCACGACGGACCACACCGACACGTTCAACAGGAACGCGACGGGTCAAGTGGTCGCGTCCAGACCAGTTGGTTCAACCCAATCAGAACACATGAATGCGATGGCCCAAGGCGTCACGTTCCAAACCAAAACACGACGGTTCAATCCGTTGCCTTCTCAGGTAGGCGGCTGAACCCTTCTTTCTCCTCCAGAAACCACTCCACACACCATACCACTCATACATAAGTTCATAAAACGAAAGCTGAGCTACCACATGGTATCATATCATGCTTGTAAAGCTTTAAACCATTTAAATAACACAAACTAAAAGAGGAAGTCTCCCTGCAATTCAAAGAACCCACAGAACGCAAGAAACACCACATCGCCGACGCACCCACACTCCGAACACCCTCCTCGCTTGGAAACCGCACCGTATGGGCCATCTGGAAGCTGAAAAATGCCACAGGAGCTCCACAACAGCTCCCCTCTCGTTGGACAAAGCTCCCTCTGCTCTGTCTGGCCCAAACGATGATGTTAAAACCCAAATCAAAATCGCGACGTAGGCAGACGTCGCGTTTACAACATGTTAAACGCGACCACCCTCACCGTCGCCAATTGAAACTCAGCACGCCACGCGTCACAGAGGCGATGCGAAGAACGTGACGTAGGAGACCGTCGCGTTCAAAATGCGAAGTTCTGCTCCGTCGCGTTCACAACCAGTGAACCTGTGGGCTATTTGGGCTAAAACCTTCGGCCCACAATGCCCACACCATGCACGGAGACTGCAAGCAAGACTCAATGACCACACATTGGCCAAGAGCACCGCACCAGAATTGTTAAAACACAGATCCGAACGATCGCGACATTACAAAATAAGTCCATTCTAGTGACAAATATGTTCATTCTAGGGACAAATAAGAAACTTCACAAACTTTTTTTTTTCAAACAGAGATAGATCACCTTACTATATCCATTCTAGTGATAAATATGTCCATTCCGATGACAAAAAAGATTCATTCTAGTGACAAATAAGTAGCTTCATATAGACTTAGTTTTTTCCCCCCTCAAACCGTGGCAGATCGACTTTAATGTGCCAACGACAAATAGGTTCATTCTAGTGATAAATAGATCAGTTCTGATGATAAATAAGTTTATTCCAGTGACAAAATAAGTAACTTCATACAAACTTGGTTTTTCTTTTTCAAATGAATACAGTTCGACCATATTATACCGATGCCAAATAAGTCCATTTCGGTGACAAATATGTCTATTATGGTGACAAACAGATTCATTCTAATGACAAATAAGTAACTTCACATAGACTTAGTTTTTTTTTTTTCCCGAATGAAGACAGATCGGCCTTACTATGCCAGTGATAAATAGGTTCATTTCGATGACCAATAGGTTTGTTTTGGTGACAAATAGATATATTCCAGTGACAAATAAATAACTTCATACAGAGTTGGTTTTTTTGTCTCAAATTGAGTCATATCGGCCTTATAGTACAGGTGACAAATAGGTCAATTCCGATGACAAATAAGTTCATTCTAGTGGCAAATAAGTAACTTCATACATTTTTTCCCAAATGGAGACATATCGACCTTATTGTACCAGTGACAAATAGGTATATTCTAGTGACAGATAGATCTGTTCTGATGAGAAATATGTTCATTCCAATGACAAATAAGTAACGCTATATAGATTTGATTTTTTTTTTTAAATGGAGACAGATTGACCTTACTGTACTGGTGACAAATAAGTCTATTTCGGTGACAAATATGTTCTTTCCACTAACAAATAGTAACTTCATATAGACTTACTCCTCCCCTCCCCCCCCCCCCCCCCCCCCCCCCCCCCACACACACACACACACATACACAAATGGAGACAGATCAGCCTTATTTTACTGGTGACAAATAGATCTATTCCGATGACAAATAAGTCAATCCTGATGATAAATGAGTTCATTTCAGTGACAAATAAGTAACTTCATACAAATAATTTGAGATTTTGATGTGGAGAGAGAGAGAGAGAGAGGTACAAGAAGCGAGTCATGCAAAATCGATAGCAACAATGAAATAATATATGTCAAAATTCTGAATCTTGAACCACATAAGAATGAGAACACAAAGAAACACGAGGGGACAAGGGCGTCGAGCGCCTCCCACGCAGTCTTCGAGATCGATCCTCTCGACGACCTTTGTTATCTATGCAGCTAGATCCTATTTGAAGTAGTTGAACCCCGTGGAGGGGCTCAGTCGGTCCTACACCATCACCATACTAGTGTGAAAGGTAGGATCCGACGCCTTCTCCATTCATCCCCATAGATTTGATGTCATCATTCATCACTTCATCCGTGGCCTTGCCCAAGCATCATCTTTGCTGTCACATAAGAGGAACCCGTCAACGAACCCTTCAAGCTCGCCGCCCTTGTATTCATTGACGTTGCTGTTGATGTAATCGGCGAGGTGACAGACTCGTTGCCCTTATTAGGAGGGTCTTCACCTTGTCGTCCAGCATGTCCATCACCCGCTTCGACCTCTTCTCCGGTTTCATTCCACTCTTTCTCTCTCTAATTTTAATTATTGTAAACACAAATATTGTTGAATCTCTTTCTTTTTTGGTATCCAGACATATGTAAGAGTGGAGTTTATTGTAGGAAGATAAAAGAAGATATAAAATTTCACAATTTTTTAAGTCCCGCATGGCATCACGACGGCAGATGTTGTGTATTTAAAAATTCCATCTCATTACCTAATCCGCCATTGGCTCCTTTTCACCTGGGCCAATCTGATTTCAACCGATCCTTCCACCCCAACATTTTTACTGAATAGTTAATATTTCTCTTTAAAGAATGGTCACACAAATACACATCTATATAAAGGGTTTTAATAACTGAGCCACTATTTGATACTACCTATTTTCCCCCCCACAAATAAAGTAAAATAATTCTATGGACGTTTTTTATATAATAATATCAATGCAAATAATTGAGTAGATATTATTACTAGAACGTTTCTACGACACTTTTAAATGACTTTTATTGCTCTTTATAACAGGGCACACCGATCGTCTGACAACTGATCCACCATGCTTCTTGTCAGATCCACCCATTTCTCTCTTGCCCAGTCATTTTCTGCTAGAACATAAAAGATAAGGTAAATACCTAAAAAATGTCCTTTTATTATTTTCTTCCGCACGGAGATCAAACTTTTGTCATAAAATTTGATATTATTTCATACAAAAGGGAGATAAATCACCGAAGAGGAAGCAAATCGCAGCTAATGACAATATAAAATACGCGCGTAGATTCTCAAGTTTGAGATCGGATCAAGGAAACTCATTAAAATCATTTAAATATCTTATAAAACTATTTGTCCATAAAAAAGGAAAGAAAACGGCTGTTATTCATGTAGAACCTTCTTCTCATCAATTCTCCCAAGAGTCCAAGACCTCCTTATGGGCCTTATCCTATGACACTTAATAATTCCCAAAAAAAGATCTTTATCAATTACATCTGTTATTATTACCTATTACATATTTTAACTATACAAGTTTGTTGTGAAATAAATAAATAAATAGGATATTCAAATAAAATAATAATTTTATTTTCACTAACAATTAAATCTTCGTTCTATATAATCTATTAAAAATAATATATGTATACTAATATACTATTTGTATATACTAATAAAACATCGTTTTAAGCACTGCCTCATGACAATATTAGAATGCTTCATTTTTTACAAAAAAATCAAACTCATAAAAATATGTAGCCACTTTGTCCATTTTTTAAAAAACCAATTTTTTTGGTACGTTAAAAGTTCGATATATTTTTACCTAAAATTATGAGATAAAGTGAGGCAAGGCATGCATCTTCCTGTGAAGACAAGTTATTTTTTTTTCTGCCCTCTTATCTGACCCAGATACAGTCACCTCTTATCTAGGGTTATCAATGAACTAGCTTCAGGCCGGGTTTAGGTGAGTCAGATCTAGACTTGATTCATCAATATGAAAGTTTAAGTTCACTAAGACTGAAATTACGTCGGGTCACACTTTTACAAAAATATAAAGCTTGACTAAAATCTAGCCAGGTATGAATATTAAAAAAATTAAATTAATAAAAATTATATATTTAAAAATATATAATTTATAATCTCACTCAATTAAATAGAATTTAATGTTAATTACTTAATTCATTTGAAAATAGAGTTTTAAATTTTTAAATAAATAAAATAACATAATTTTAACTAAATAAAATTTAAGACTTAAAAGAAGAAAAAAAAGAAAAAGGCCCAAACTTGCCCGTTGAGTTGAACTTAAAATTTGAGTTTGGCTCGTGGATCTTGTTGAGTTAGATTTTTATGTCCGACTAAAGTTTCACTGGCAAAAAAGAAATTTGATGGCTGGTTTCGAATCGGGCCAGACCCACGAATCTATAGAGCTGACCCGACCCATTAATAGCCCTACGTTTATTCCTACTACTAAGATCAAATCTAAAAATTTCCGGCAAGAATACAGAGCTAGTATATATACACATATAACAGTAACGTGATCAACGAATTGTGAAGCTTAAAACCGGATGACCAAATCTGGAAAGTTGGAAACCCTTCCTAGCTGGCCGTTTTCAAACCGACGCGCTATCGGTTAAAGTGAAGCGCAGCAGCGCCGGCCGGAACAGCAAAGCCGGCCGGGTCACTGGGTTCTTCTCTCGGTCTACGACTCTCCACCTCCCTCCCCCGTGGCCAGTCATCCACGCCTCGTCAGCGGCGCCCGTGGGCGCGAGGAAACAAACGGAGAAGCCCCGGGCCTCACGGGCCTCGCTGCCTGCTGCCGGCGCCGATCGATCCGGCAACCCGCTGCCCGGGCTGCGCCAGTGCCAGCTGGGCGTCTCGGGGAGTAGCTCTGGAGTCTCCCCCAGCAGCCGCCGTACGACGAAGGATCCCGAGCTGGGAAGAGTGGCCGTCGAACTTCGAAGCTGCGGAGGTAGGTTCACCGCTTTACCCGAGTTCAATCCCAAGAGCACGACGTGATGTCCGAGTGTTCCCGTTGTTGTTCTTCCTCCTCTTCTTGGTTGTCGATTGGGGATGGGGGAAGGGGATAACCGCGCCATGCCTCTGGAGTTTGGGGTTTTGTGTGGAAAATCAGGTGCCCAGCGACATGTTGCCTGACGACAATAAGATACAAGTGATGTTCTTCTGTTTCTATTTGGGGCAACGCTTGTTTGTTTATGATGTATATGACGACGTCTCCCCACCCCCTTCTTACGCTTCTTCTTGTCTCGCTTCAGATGAATTTGCGAGCGTATCTTTTCGCTGGCTTATGGTCGGCAGTGAAATAGCGAATTCAGGGATTCTTGGTTCCTGAAGATGGTTTCTTGTTCTTTGAGCAACTTCAAGTTCGGATGTTTCTCATTCTCTCTCGAGATGAATGCGTTCCTTCGATATTGAAATGTTGACGTATGTTTGGAGTTTCTCCTTTTTGGTCATGATTGCAGTGTATCTCTTTGCTCTGGTTATAGATGAAGTAACAAAATATTTGCATGATGATATCCCTTGGTGTATGCTATTTGCGGATGATATTGTCTTAATTGATGGGAGTATTGATGGTTTAAATGTTAAGCTAGAAAGTTGGATACATGCTTTGGAGTCTAAATGTTTTAAAATTAGTAGGAGTAAGTCTGAGTTTATGCATTGTAATTATTGTAATCAAATGGTGCTTTAAGGAGATATGGTTCAAATTGATGGACAAGATATTTCTAAGAGTAGTAGCTTTCGATACTTGGGATCTATCATCCAAGAGAATGGAGAGATTTATGACGATGTGGCATACATGATTAAGACAGATTGGCTAAAATGGAGAAGTGCATTAGGAGTCCTCTGTGATCGTCGTATACCAGTGAAACTTAAAGGAAGGTTTTATAGAACGGCAGCGAGACCTGCTTTATTATATGGCACCGAGTGTTGGGCAGTGCGAAAGAAACATGTTAACAAAATATGTGTAGTAGAGATGAGGATGCTGAGATGGATGTGTGGTAAGACTAAGAAAGATAAGATTAGGAATGAGCGTTTCCGTGAGGATTTGGGGATAACTCCAATTGATAGAAAAATGAGAGAAAATAGACTTAGGTGGTTTGGACACGTGTACCGTCGCCCTAACTCGGCGCCGGTTAAAAGATGTGACCAAATTTTAGTGGATGCTAGTAAAAGAGCTAGGGGAAGACTTAAAATGAGATGGTGCGATGTTATTAGGAAGGACTTGGACTTCTTGAGTTTAAACACGACTATAGCACTTGATAGAAATCTTTGGCGGAAAAGGATTCATGTAGCCGACCCCAAATAATGGGATAAGGCTCTGATGATGATGATGATTGCAGTGTATCTGAATTAATATTCTGAGTTTTCTTCTCGTCTAGTGAGGCAAAAGTCGAACTCTTCTTATTTTGTGGATTTTTGTAGCCGGTTTAATGGTTTTTCTTGGAACGACATGTAGGGCTGAATCCACTGTGTGTTTTTTAATTTCTTTTGTCTGGTTTTGATGCAAAACATGGAAATATATGGATTCCTTTTATTTGGGTTGATGAAAAACGCAAACATTGGGATCTAGAATCAGGATCAACCATCTTAAAAAGGAGTACCTTTTTTCCCCTATCAAAAGAGAGAATTTCATCAAATGTGCCAAAACCTAATCCAGTCTGAGACTTGAGCAGTTAGTCAGTGTTTGTTTCCATTCTTATCTCTCCCAATTTCTTCCAATCCTTCATAATGCCAATAAATGATAAACCTAGTCTTTTATATTCTCACTTTGTTTTCATCTTTGACAAACTTTAGGATTTGAATAACTAACCTGAGACATAGAGCTTCTATCCCTGTTGCTTTTATACAGACACAACATTAGTTTTCTTTTTTATGACTTTGGGATGTTTATCATGCTTTGCTAAGTATTCTTTCAATGTCTATTGTTACAAACCAATAATTCTTATTTAAAAGGTTTCTAGGAGCTGGAAGGTTTCCATGTATTTGTCTAATGTTCATGCTTAAAATGGTCTGCATGAGACAAGCAGATTTGAGTTTGCTAAGGCTGGATTTACCTGTCTATCCTCTCTCTGCTGTCTCTCTATTGAATATAAGATAATAAGTGGATGACAACATTTTTGATGTTTTGTGTTTCAAATTTACTGTACATTGAATTTTGTTTTATTCTATTATATGCATGAAGATCCAAATGTCTTTTCAGGTACTGTAATTTTGAAATTGTTGCCATCTCAATCATGTCAATAGTGAATTCCACCTCTCATTTCTTGTCTTGGATGTGCAACAAGAATCTTGCTTTCATATGGCATTAAAGGTATAGCTTATAACATTCATGGAGATAACCTGTCAATATATGCTGAGCCGAAATGTGATGCTGGGGAAATCTCACTATTACTTTTGATAAAATTCTTCTTGTTTGTTTCACTAGATACATTTGACTTAATTATCATTCCCCTACATTTCTCTGTCACACTCTCTCTGTTCTGTGTATGTGTGTGTACTGCTTGTGCATGTGTGTGGAGAAGTTGGAGATAACATCTCCCAGCTCTGTTTATGTTTTTAGTCTTTTGCTTTCTGTTTTACTTTGGTGCAACATTTCAGAAAGGTTCTCTCTGACCAACCAGTTTTAAGTGTTTGTAATCAGACTGATGGGACATCAGGAACATGAACAAATTTATCTTAGTCTCTCTCGTAAAGAACTTCAAGGACTCTGCAAGCAACATGGCCTTCCAGCAAATAGAAGTAATATTGATTTGGCAAGGTCATTGGAATCCCTTTTCAGGGTAAACTTCTGTTATGCTTCATTACCTAAATACGCTTCAAAGTTGGGAGGCACAACTAGATTATTCCTTGGGATCTATTTTCTTCTTTTAATAAAGCTTGCTGGTGGATATGTCTACATTGCCCTGCCAAGGTTCTTAGATCAAGGTTTTTAGGTTAGCATGTCTCAAATTACTTAAATATAGTAAAGTAGTTGCCTGAAGACGATGGATTGTTCATTGTTATTTCTCCGCAGAGGACAAATTTCAGCCCATCACAACCAGAGGAGGGTTTTGATGTGCTGCCTTTTCCAGAGCCAAAGCCCAAGGACCAACCCAAATCTTTCAAGGAAACTGATAAAGGTTGACAATGTGGAATTTTGCAGTTGCAGGTGTTCTCAAACAGTTGTGATTGTTGTCATGATATATGCATCACTTTCTGAAAGAATTCCTTTTTAATTGACTTGATAGGTTTTGGAAGGGAATATATAACAAGGAAAAATTCCTCTAAGGCTGGTACCTATAGAAGAATTGCTTGTCTGAAGGAAAGTGCGGGGCAGGAGAAGAGAGATTTTCAAACTGCTAACCAGCTGGACAATGATATTCAGGTGACTAAACGAGTCTCAGATAAGGTAAAATTCTTATGAAACTAGATTTTAATGCTTTTGGTGCAATCTGCTCTTAATTGGTTGACGTCACTGTATTCTAACCATACATTAGCAACTGTTTTTACTGTTAGCTTTCAATTTATTAGCACATTTGAAGATTTTAGTTACTGGCAGGGATCATGGTATGCTGCAACTTGCATTTTAATCTTTTATGTGCATGAATGCAGGCTTTGGATAGGGTTGCAAACACAGTGAGTTCCTGCCCTTCTAGCAATGCAATCACTGAAGATGTTGGTTGTTCTACATCTGGTCCTAGCACTTCCAGCCTGCAACATTTATTTGCAACTGGTGTCCAGGATACAACAACATGTCATCCACTGGGTCTTCCGTGTCACGGAATGTTCAACAGGAATGGATGTGATAAAATATCAGATCTGAAAAATAAATATAGCAGTATGCAAAGCCCTGTGGTTACCAGGAGAAGGTTGTGTAGTTTACCACTAGCTGCTTCTAGGATCAAGAAATTTGGTGACTGTTTCCCAGGAAGTGGCTCTTTTCCCCCTCATGCCATCTCTAGTACAGTCCCTCCTGCATTCCAGTTCTTTGTGGAGTCTGAAGTTGGAATTAATCTTTTTATAGATTTGTCTTCAAGTCCATCTGATTGGGTCAAAAGCTTAAAGGATGAAGTGTTCATTTCTCAAGAATCATATAGTCGAAAATCTATGGCTCTTCGTCATGAGATAAGATGTCTTGGGGATGGCAACAAAAATCTGAAGACACCATTAACTGAGATTACTGGGACAGAGACACAGCAAAAAGGATCTGGTGGCAGTACTGGATGTGTTAACTCTTCATTGAGTTCTGTTAGTGAAATTTGCAATTCTGTAGCTCATCCTACAAATGATGATACTGCAAGGTTTTTAGCATTAACATCAAACAGGTCAGTGGTTTCACTATCTGGTCATCTGGAGGAAATCGGTCAGGTGATTTCATCTGCCTGCACTGCCAATGCTGATACAAAGAATCTTATGATATGTGATATGCTATCCTGTCCTGGAGATGTGGACACATTGCCTCCAAATTCCACTGGTAATTCTTTTTTGTTGGAAAAGGCCAATGCTTCACCACATAATGGTTTTCCAAGTAAATCTTCATGCAATTCACAAGGTAATTTACAAGCAGAGAGAGGACAAAAGTTGGATCTAGTGGAACATCAGACTCTGGAAGCTGGTAGTGTTTGTTCCCAAGATGCAGAGGAAGGTTTCTTAGACCACACATCTGAAAGTGCTTCCGAGAAAAGTTCCTTTTCATTCTTTAATGAAAGATGTGAGATGTCAAGGTCATTTGACACTTGCAGTAATGAGAATCACATTAGATATTGTCAATTATCCTTGGTGACTAGTTCTTCAGGAATGAAATTATTGGACATTGCAAATCATGATGAGGGCAAATTGACTACTTATCAGGCCCCCACACAGCGGAAATTGGATTGCCGAGTGAATAATACAGAATTAGATGGAGAGTTAACAAATCATATACTTGAACAGCTTGCCTGTTCTAATGCTGGAAATCATGTTCTTGAGGTTGAGGCATCCACATCAAATACAGAATTGGTATGATTTTCTTCTATCTTCTAAGCCCTTTACATAGGAAATGGTAGAGATGGCTGCTGAAGGACTAGTGCAAATGTGTGTATATACACATATATGTACATTATCTATGTGGAATTACTAAGGTGCGGCACTTTTTTGAGTCACACCTATTTTGCTACTCACAAAATATAAGTGCCGCATTACCTACCCCAGGTTGCCCACACATGGGAGCGAGTAATAAGCCATGTGGCACTTGTGGGGGGTAGCGATAAGGCATGACACCCTAGCATGCCTTTCTCTTTCTATATAGATATGCATTGTGGAGGATGTTATTGCAGGCTTTGCTGATCATAAAAATAATGTGGAGATATAAGGCACATGCTTTCATTTCTCAATTTAGTTCTCTTATATCTTGTATGATTGCCCCTAAGATGGTCATGAAAGGCAGCTGAAAACAATGTATGTACTCTAAAGTCTAAAAAAAGACGACTACATTGATATTTTGGCAAACATAATCTCCTTACATTGTAATATATAATACTGTTCATATATTTATATACATATATATAACACCTCACTATGTAAAGATATATGCAAAAATGCCCCTCCCATTGGGGACCGCATCTGGCTGTTAGTAAATGAAATTAACTTGGTCTAAAATCTAACTACAGTTAAAAAATGTTCTTAATGGCTTAATTTGTTACTGCAAAAATAATGCTACAATGTAAACATAATTGCAAAATAACTCCGCTGCACAAAGTTAATTGCAAAGATACCCACTGTTGATGTGCCATCACATGTTTTTTGACAGCAATTAATTACTAACCACAGGTTTGTTTTTGCACTTAGGTTTATGTAGTTATAATTATACCTGTAAGAGGGTTATGTCTGCACAAAATCCCTATAATCTTTTAGTGTTTACTGTTGCCAAATTCAAGGAATGCTACAATTTGTTCTTATGATGTCCCAGAACCAAAGCATGCTACTATAGTTTTGGCTTGATTTTCTTGTATTCGTGAATTTGGATTTTGATGGCATTGTTTTGATAGCGTATAACATTAGAACTGTGGATGTAAGTTGCGTCATTCTTGACTTATTTCATTATGTTCCTCTCCGAAATAAAGCTGTATGATATGATCTGCAGTTACAGAGCATCTATAATGCTCATCAAAGAGTAGGATTGTACTGAGAACAGTCTAATACAAAACTTATTTGCATATCAATACAAACTGTATAAACAAGCTAAAAATGTCATATCAACAGAATCAAACCGAAGAGTATCTCCCTGATAAAAAAAACATGCAGAATTGGAGATGTGAACATTCAGTCTACAGAAAAATGGAATAGTTCCTTTAATCTCTTATCTTCAAAAAGGTACTGTCTTATGTCTGTTGTCCCATCAGATCAAGGTGCATCCCCTTGTTCAAAATGATCTCTGAATCCAGGCATTATTGAACGTAAAAATGTTACTGTTTTTGTTGTTTCCTGGTATAGTTGTCCTGCAGGTGTATACATATCTTCAAAGTTTCTCCTCTAAAGGTCATTTGGAAATTGAAAATAGGTGTTTTCATTTTTCTATGTAGTAGTATAGTTTTCCATAGGTGTATACATATCCTCAAAGTTGCTCCTCTAAAGTTCATTTGGAAATTGGAAGTAGGTATTGTCATTTTTTTGGGTATTTGCTTTTATTCTGCCTCCACAATCCATGTCAAATGGATAAATGTCTGAAAATACCTCCTCTTTGGGAAAAAAAAAACTAAATATGAAGTTTTAGAGAAACACAACCAAAGAGCGAAGGAATAACGAGTAACTAAAAACTGGAATCCACCACTGGGGCCCTGACAGATTCTGTTGTGCCTCGGGTTCTGCTCTGAACCAGCTGATTTCAGTGATAGTTCTGCCTGGTTTCAGGCAGAATAGAAGTGGAAAAGAAGAATGGAAGAAAATGCCCTTTGTTAGTATTACAATTGGAGAAATTGGGAGAAGTGGAGCAAGGATGGCAGTGTCGGTTTCGGAGAAATGGATCGGTTTTGGTTTGGGGCATATTGGGCGGACTTGAACTCCCCTTAAGAGGGGAGTTTGTCCGGTTTCGGCCGGTTTGGACCATGGTTTCGGTATCGTCTAGGTCCAAAACTGATAGTTTCGGCCGAAACGTATCTGTTTTGGCCAATACTACCAACCATGAAGTGGAGGGCGTGCCTGTCCTGTTGTATTGCAGTCAATTGGCTTTGACGGATTCTGGTTTTGTTTCAGATTCTGATCTGAACCAGCTGATTTTTGGTGATGTACTGCCATTCCAGCTGGTTTCAGGCAGAGTAAGAAGTAGAAAAGGAATTGAAGAAAGGCGCCCTTTGTTAGGGGGTTGAGGAAGAGTTCCCCACAGGAGAATGGAAAGGCAGGAGAATACAATTGGTGGTATAGTTCTGGTTTGCACTCTGCAGTTAGTTAGGAATCTCTCCTCCACCTTTGCATTGCACAACCTCTATTTATTTTTTTTTAAAAATAAAATTAGTGGTACCTTTTAACCACTTTTTGAAGAAAAAAAAGACAAGAGAGTGGAATGGTGAGTAGGTGATCAATAGTTGGAGATTAGTGGCCGGTCTGAGCAGTGAAAAGTAGGTGACACTGTTGTGGCCAATGGAGGATGGAGGGAAATGATTCAGGCTTGATGTAGGACAGGTGGGTTTACTCTTATTATCTATGAAAGCAGTTAGCTATATGTAGGTTGTGTCTAGAGTGACAGGTGGGAAGCCATGAGCAGTGTCTTTTCTGTTGGGGTGGGGGGAGGTACATGCACCAAATGGGAGCAAAATGGGTAGCAGGGATGGAGGCTGTTATGCTGTGTCCTCCTTAGGAGTAATTCAAGGATTTTGAAGGAGTGGCTTTATACTTGGTGGCTGCCAGCCGAGTTCAAAATCATTGTTCTTGGGCTGGTAAAGGCTAGCCAAGTTTCAGAGAGATTGAGACATGGGGGAGGAGGGAGAGAGCCAGAGAAGGGGGAATGATTCCCATGGCAATCCAAGTAGAGCTCCAGTGAGCTTGACATCTGGCGTGATCAGGCAGGGTCCTTCCTCTAGTGGCTCGGGGAACTTTGTGTGTGTGCGCATGCCAGTGTTGGCATTGGGAATCTGGTTGAGATGGATATAAACCTAATATCTTGGGCTGGGCAAGGACATAAAAACATGCCACTTTTTTTGGCCCATTCCCAGCTTAAACTAGGTCAGGCCTTCAGGCCAGCGCAGCCCAGTTGGCACCCCTATTTATACTGCCGTAGAAGAAACGTGTCATGTTCATGTTAGTTAAAAGTTGAAAATTCCATGAGTAATAAAGTTCCTAAAATAATGTACTAGAGCCTTCAATTTAGTTTCTTTTGAAATCATGGCTATTTCTATCTAGAAAACATTTGAATCAGCCCAACTGGTTTAATTTTACTTCCATGAAAACTGAACGATCATTTATTTGTATGTTTCACCGCTTAAGGGTGAACCATTATACTGCAGATTAATGCCTTGTTTCCAACCTCAGAATCTGCATTTATGCCACAAAGTTGTACCCTTTACCTGACTTGTCTATCTTTCAAATGGACATTCCAGTTGGCCTATTAGTTAAATAAATTGTTTGAGGAACAGATTACCTTTCCATTTCATATTGGATCTATGTTTTCTGGTTTTCATTAAGTTAACATATATTCTTGAGAAGCTAACAGTGCACCATTGGTGCAGGAGACATGCATTTCATCGAAGGAGAAGAGCTCAGAGTAATCCTCTTTCATGTGTCAAACTTCTAAATATTGTGTTTTTAGTTTTTGCACCATCGAGGACCTAAAGTTTGTATCTATTTTACAGATCCCTCCATTCTTCTAAGCTTTCAGCAAAAGCCTGTAAAAGATCTCATATATCAGAACTTCACGAGGACTTTCAAAATAAGAGGCCACATGTTAATGGCGAGAATCAAATGGGTGTAGCCATGAATTTAAGAAGCACAAAGAGTTATCTCAAGGAATCCAATTCTGATCCAGTTGTCCTTCGTAGGAGATCCATACGACTTATGTCAAAGGTTCTAAGCTGACCATCCTATTTCTCAGCACAGCAATTAGGCAAATGTTTTTTATTTATTTATTTTACTTTTGAATTTATAACTTGCCATGTGAACATCTTGATGTTGAAGTTGTGGGGGGGGGGCATACCTTACTTTTACGCTTGTGAGTTGTTGCTTATTTTAATTTTTATGGCAGGCTGGGCCTTAAAAGGCCTGGTCCATCCAGTCTTTGCAAAGACTTCCAATGATCAACTGATCCAATGTCCATCCTCATGATTATGAAGTACTTTTCACTTACAATGAGACTCATTGCTGATTTCCTTCTCCTTTCATCAGCACCGGACAACTTTCATCTTTCTATGTTCTTTCTTTCCCACTGAGCTGTTGGAACAGAAAATATTTATATGTGTATATGTTGGATGCTTGTTAAGAGGAGTACCAATGCTCCCTTATATAGTGGTCCAACAAGTCAAGTAGGTGGCATTCACATGTGGGCAACTAATCAGTTAGTTAGCCTATGAAAGGAGGGTGGCTACCTAACCGGAAGTTGGTAACTACCGATAAAATGTTGACCTCACCTAACTGGTTTAACGGCCTGATGAAGGGGACAAAACGGTTATGATTAGGGTAACCCCAAGGTTACTTAAAGTCATAACTTAATCCAAGTTTCTTGTTGAAAGCTGTTCGAGCTCTTAAGTGGTGTCAAGCACCCCAAGCAAGTGGAGATGCCGAGGAGAATAAATCTCCGTACAAAATACGGCACGGAAGAATTCCGGCATCACAAGGTCTACAAGACCAAATGTGAAGAGTAAATACAGAAACAAGTCCGCCACGAAGGCTCCAAAGACTTGCAATTCTCCGCCCAGGAAGGCTCCAAGAAGGCGCAAATTTTCTGATTTCATAATGGCAAGACCCCTTCAAAATGTTGAGGGGGAATGCCTATTTATAGAAATTCCCCCCTCCCCTAAACCGATGGAAGCATCATCGGTTAGGGGGTTTTTTCCCCCTAACCGATGGGGCTGTCATCGGTTAAGGGGGTTTTTCCCC